>JASSUY010009942.1:21001-53444 GCA_032466535.1 Forpus xanthops | reverse complement strand
AAATTATACTCTTTAATATAAAAAAACCAGCTTTATTGATTAGTCATTTCTAAAAGGGAGGAAGAAAGCGTATGCGCTTTCTGCAAGTATGAAACAATGAATGCTGTTAGCAACTAGACTAAATGGAAAGCAGCGTCTTATTTAGAGTATGAAACTTTTCTAAGTTAATGTCCATAAAGTTTAAATTAGTTCAGACTTTTCTTATTAGAATAAATGTTTCCTTTTAAAAAGCATGATAATCATAATCAAGACTAAATTTGTTCTGTTATTTATTTTCAAAATGATTGTACATGTTTAGCAGACTTTTGATTTAAATCCCTAGGGATATATTGGAGACAGATGTTTAGATGACCTCATGTTTAAAGTAACGTTATATTTGGACACTAGATTAAATTTTCCCTTTAAATCTTTCCTTATATGTTAGATTGTGGAGGGGTGCAGAAAGTATTGAAAGATTTATGTTGAAAAGATACTGCTTTATTTTTGAAGGAACTTATTAGAGTTCAGTAGATTTTATTTAGAGGGACCCTCAAAAGCACAAAATGTCTGATTATGCAGCAGTATGTTTACAAATAAAAATATTGTTTCTCATTGGAGAGCTAAATGGGAAACAGACTTCTAAAGTTCCTTGAATTCAAAAGCAAATTTGCCATGTCATTTATGCCTTCCCCCAAACTTGTTGAAGGCTATGGTAAAACTTAAGATGTAGTATCAGTTGAAGACTGCGTAATAGGACATAACAGTAGCTAGTATTTTTTACTTCTTTCTCTTTTTAAACAAATAATAATTTCTCTCAAGCTGCAGACAATGTCATAGTGTTGATGGCTATGATGATTTCATGTGTGTCAGTAAACAACATTTTGGAAAGACTCTTCAATATTTCATCAAGTCATAATTATCAAAACTGACCTGTTGAAAATGTATTGACTGACAGATGAAAAAAAGTCACTTCAGTCTTTTGAAGCTTATATAGGCAACACTGGCTTTTAATGTTTGGTTAGATAAACAAGTTACTGAGTTGCTGAAATTCTGCCATCTGTAATTGTAACTGAAGTATTGTGCTAATAGACATATAATTATTGTCACTGCTACGTATCTTTTTTTCCTAATTACGACTTTACTGGTAGAATGCTTTTCTTTGTAGCCTGATGCAAAGGTTGTACCAAAACATTAATCAGATGCTTAGCACTTAACACTTCAAAATACCCTTTGTCCGGACCTAATGTGAATGTTTCTGTGGGACTGTATTTTTCTCTATTATTCGTGGTTAGGAAGGTTGAGTAGCCAGCAGCACTGGAAATGAGTTTTGGCCTGAGTGGACCTTGTCAAGTTTAGGTAGCAGATGCAGTATTGAGGTCTTCTGGGTTAGAACTGGAGTAACCCCACGCTGGGGGATGGGGTGGGGTGGGGTGGGTGTGTGAGTGCATGTGTATAAATTCAATTGCTTTGTGCCATTTGGAGCTGCTGTAACGTAAAAGTGGATGTTGGGTCAACACTGACATAAGTAGTATCTCTACTTCACAAAGTGATTGAAAGGAAGAGATCTTGTCCTTTTCCTGAAAAAAGAAGCTTTCATTCTGTCTTGTTCTCTAGGGATTATTGCTATTAAGTGAATGTTGATAGACAAACATATGCTAGGCATGGAAAATAACTGTTTTACACAGCATGACTGTAATCAAAACCTAGTGAATGAATGTGTGGTGCCTACATGAGGCCATTTACTGTAAGCTGAAATTATATTGCTTAAGTTTTAATTCCTAAATCAAGTTTTGGGATTTAGCTTGTAACTAGAAAATAAATGGAAAATGTTACTCTAAAAATTAATGAAAACTAACAGTGTTTTGCATGAAAATATGGTGACACCTAGTAATTCACACAATTTTCTTTTAAGAAAACGTGACCCTTTGTTGAAGTGGTATGTAAATGGGATTCCTATATAGTATGCATAGAAGTTCAGTCCATATTTATAGATCTGGAAAATATGAAAAAGGTATAATCCACCCTGTACTATTCTTTAACATTTGATAGAACTTTTATTTGTAACATTGTACTTAACTGAAATTCAAATATTTCTGCTAGCTAAATAATAAACGGATTGTATAAACTCTAAACAAATGTAGCTTATTAAAATGAATAGGGAAAAATTAATTGGTTTGAAAACTAAAGTTTATAAAAACAAATTTCTGAAGACTTGTATGTTGTGAAAAATTAATTAATTTGAAAAATAAGTTTATAAAAACACAAACTTCTGAAGACTTCTATGTTGTGAAAGGTTATTAATAAAATTGGAGCAGATAGTCCTTAAATGTCTATTAAAAATGTCACTTGTCAGAATTACTGGTATGAAGATAAAGGTCAGTATAGAATGAAATTCTGGAAGTTTTGCTGATAAAGCAGTTTACAGTTTTGTGTTTAGATGCTGTCTACATAGAAAGTTTTTATATATTCAGAAATGTTCTTTAAAAGTGTTGCAAAAATATTATCAGTTGACATAGAATACTTAATTGGACTGGTAATTTGCTTAATCTTGCAACTCTAGAGTGAACGCTTAGAATTAGGCTTAAGCATCTTGGACAACAACTCTTATGCATGTGTAGTGTGACCTTATCTTTTATTATATGATACCCTTTTCCTTCTCCACATCAGTGTACTTTATTTCTTTCCATATTAATGTTTACTTTCTTCAGTGAATTGGTATAATAGCTTTATATTTAAATACTTCTCATGTAATATGTTATCACTTACATATACATTTGACTTGATTATGCATGAATGTTTTTATGCTACTTGAGTATTTTCACTGAAGACTTCAGCTGGTGTGCTGAGATGGTTTTAACTGCCTTAATTGTGATATTTTGATTTATTTCTTAATTTTTTTTCTCCTTGCCCTCAGTCCTTTGTTTCCTTGAGTGTGCATCTTACAACTATTTTTATGTAGAGTGGAAGCTGAAGACCAAATGCAACTCTGTTACTCAGATGGAGCTGTATGCATTCTGGGTGCTGAATGGGGAGTACCACTGTAGTCAACTAGAGATGGCATTACAATTATTACCAGCTCAGTTTTAGTCTTTGTTTCCTACATTGTCATGGGTTCAGCAGTAGCAGTCATCTTTCTCCTTCTTGGTAGCTGGTGCAACACTGTGTTTTTGACTTTGGGCCTGTGAACAGCTCTGATAACAGCAGTGTTTTCAGTTAATGCTTGGTAATGTTTTGCCTGACCAAGGACTTTCTGAGCCTTACAAAAACTAACCAAAGAGGTATTCCAT
Organism: Forpus xanthops; assembly: GCA_032466535.1. Classification (NCBI taxonomy): domain Eukaryota; kingdom Metazoa; phylum Chordata; class Aves; order Psittaciformes; family Psittacidae; genus Forpus; species Forpus xanthops. Next base: position 50,178 of record JASSUY010009942.1, on the reverse strand, counting down.
ACCACAGCACATCATGCCCAGGATTTAAAACGGAGAGCAGAGACCCGGGGGGGGTGGGGGGGTGGGGAGCACTGCATGGTCGGGCTTGTTATCAGGTGAGGGGGTTGCACTGCTTGGTGGGGCTAGGTGAATGATTGTATTCTTTTCCCTCGTATTTCTCTTGTCATTATTATTATTGGTGGTATCAGTAGTGATCTGTGTTATACTTTAGTTCCTAAATTGTTCTTATCTCAACCTGTGGGAGTTGCATTCTTTTGATTCTCCTTCCCATCCCTCCAGGAGTGGGGGGAAGAAAGAGGGGGAAGTGATTGAAACATAAAACTGCGTGGCTTAGAGTCTTAAACCAGGACATTAATCGGTCTTTATAATTACACCTAGAGCCTGAATTGAAAATACTGTGAAGAATTGAAAAACTTTGAGTCAGTGTTCTACAAATCCCTTTTCAGTGGGATTTTTCTTTTCCGAGTGTTTTTTTTTTTTCAGTAGGCTACAAAGATGGGTTTGTTCTTGATCTTTTTCTAGGTCTTTGAATCTTGCAGTCATTTTTTGTACTGTGGTTCAGATCAAAATGTAAGAGTAACTGTGTATGCAGTGGCCTTGGTCAGTCAAATCTTCTGAGAAGTGAAATAATGGATTTAATTTTTTTAGCTGAGGGCAATCTCGCGCAAAACAGGCTTGCATTCTGGTCTGCAACACATTACTCTTTCAGGGTGCTGTCATCCTTCAGTTCTAGGGGAACTAAAGGTGCCTGAACTATGAGACTAATGAGTATCTCAATTCCAGTGAAATAGGTGGAAGTTATTCTTCTCTTGAATCTCCTCTAATGTGTACTAGTGTACCTGTGTCAAGTATCCTGTGTGGTCTAGCATGTCAATGTACTACCAGCTGTAGGTGGCTATTCCCTGTATGTATACAGTAACAGAGCTGTTGCTGATTTACTTCACTGTCTGTGGGCTTGGGCGCTCTGAAGTGCCCATCTGAAGTCAGGCAGCAATTTGCTAAGCATTGCACTGTGTGTAGGCAAATAGTTTCAAAATTCTTTTCCATTTTAGTATCTAAAGCTGGGTGCTAAAAGCGTATCTCAAGTAGTTGACTGAACCAGACCTGGAAGGATACACTGGTAAAGGGCTCCTCTCCTAGTGACTTTGGAAACTTTGCTTGCCTAAAATATATCAACTGATCAAAAACCATACTGAAGAAAAAGGTTATAATGATACTGAAGGAAATTATTTTGCCCTAATTTTAAGCAAAAACTTTAAAAGTTTGTTGTCACATGCTGATTGTAGAAGTTTTAAACTGAAAGACTATTCACTTTATACTAAAATAGTTCAAAATTTTAATTGCTAATTGAGTATCTTTAAATAAATTTGATAAATATTAAATTCCAAAGTCTAAATTTAATCACAAAATTTACTTTTGTGATAGCTATTGCACAGTGGGGGCTAGTCACAGCAATTAAGGATAAGCAATAGGTAATTTGTAGAATCATAGAATAGTTAGGGCTGGAAAGGACCTTAAGATCATGTAGTTCCAACCCCCCTGCTATGGGCACGACACCTCCCACTAAACCATGCCACCCAAGGCTCTGACATATGTAAGTTAAAAGCTTTAGTCTTCTCCACAATGTTATAAATTACAGGAAGAATAATTGGTGGACCACCAGTCTTGACTAGTCTGAATCAATTTCAAAGTTGGTCCATTTGTGAGAAGACCAGATGACTACCAAAGATCCCATCTCACCTAAGTTGCTGACTCTAACTCTAGTAGAAATGGTATGTTTAAAAATTACTTGTAACTTAATACATTGTTTCAGATTTACATCTTTATGAAATCCTGCACAAGAGTTGATATCCCCACCTGCATTTGAACTTTAGGTTAAAATGTTGGAAAATGTGCCATCATTTAAAAAGAAAAAATCCTGTAGGAAATGTTTTTTTTATAGCTGATTAATTATATTTCTGCTATAGTTTACATTCTTGATTTATCTCTATGTTGGAAAACCAGATTTCTGTAACAGGCTGTAGAGCTCATAGCTGAAAAATAAATCCAGCTCTCAATTTGTATTTCTTAAATGTGTAACCAGTTGTCAGGTACTCCTGGATCTGATGTGTTTAGTGAAGAGCACCATAAATCTCGTTTTGGAAAACAAGACTCTGGAGTCTTGCATAAAACTCTTTTCCATTCAGCAATTTAAAGCTTTGCGTGGAAGGAGGAGAGCTATTCTGCTGTACCACTGGCATTCTTTTCCATGAATCCTTTCATGCAGCAGTGTTCGTAGTGTATGTTGTTTCCTGTACTGTTCCAAACACTCTCAAATTTGAACAAAATTCTTAGTATTGGGTTTCCCTGACCCCAACTTATGTAAAGTCACATTGACACTGTTATATTTGGACCTGCTTTCATTGGCCTTTTACCACAGGATCTGAGGTGTTTATTCGAAAACACTTTATTTGTAATCCATCTGCAAAAGGTAGTGTTGCTTGGTGTGGAACAGAGTTTTTACAGACTCCACAGACATAAAAAAAGTCTCTCCTGAGTTTATTGTGCTAAGCGAGCTAAAACCTAAGCAGACTTCTGCCTGAGCCTATTTACATTTATCTAACAGCATTAGTGTTTCATCTTGACTTCCTAGTTTAAACTTTGAAACTGTGATATAAAAGGACTGTCAGTATTTGCCTTAGAAGTTCCTATAGACACCTCAGTTATTCTTTCTGTCATAACTTGTTCCATTTCTCATGTTTTCGGTTGAGATTTGCATCCTATATGTATTGGTCATCTTTGGTTGTCTTTCAATTGGAGGCTGAACTCTGTTTCTGGGGCTGGGTTGAGGACAAGTTTCCTTCCATCGTTCAGTGCCCAGCACATATTTGTGTTCCTCCCTCATTTGTTGAAGGATGTAGGTTGGCAGTGGTCTGACAGCACTAACGTCTCTTCCAGGTCTGTTTCCATTCAATGGGAGCTCCATTTGTTTTGCTTTGCTTCTGCTCAGCAACTATAGCTTTTCTAGAACTCTGGTCATGAGCATATACACAGAACATCAGATGACTGAACTATTTTTCTAAAACATGTTCTGTGCCAAGCAGGACCTAGATGATGGCAGGATGCACTGATTGTATACAATTGTGTGCTTTGTTTTCCTGTGGGTTCTTGCCAGAACACTAATGGTATCAAACCTATCAAATCTGCTGATGGGGTGTGTTATTAGTGATTTCCAAAGTCTCTCCTCTTGTATGTAGTTTATATTTTCCTTTTTTTTTTTTTTTTGGGTTGGTTCTGGATTGTTTTGTTGTTTTGTTTTTGGTTTTGTTTTTTTTTATATGTATCTACTAACTAGCTAAATAAATAAAGGCCCTGAGCTTCTTTCACATATATTGTAGTTAGTAAATATACTCATTTGGTTATTTCTGTTCAGTCTGATGCCTGAAGCACCGAACTCCCAAGCTTTTAAAGGCTGTCTCTTCAAGTTCCCTGTTTACTAAGCATGAAATTTCTGTACGTTGAGCTTCCTTGTTTCCTGGAAGTTTCCTCTCCAAATTACTCCTTGGTTGCATTAGTCGTGTATGCTAACTTACCGTATACCAACACTTTACTGATGTAAACTGCCAGAAACAGTGCTTGTCAGCCTGATATTTCATATTTTTTCCATTTTTTTATTTGCTTTTACAATTAGCTTCTGTTACTGGTAGGTATAAAGTTGCCTCTTTGAGTCTTGTTTGTTAAGCCAAAAGCTTCCTACAAGAATCTTTTTCTCATTTTACTTGTTGCTTTCATCTCAGTGGCTTTTGTGTCACCATCTGGGTTGAAATTTGCACAAATTCTGGGTGCATTTAAGTGGATATATTCTTCTTCTGTCATGGTGTTCCTCAGTAACCTATGAAGAAGTAAGTGGTGGTGCTGTCTATTTATGCCTGTTCTTATTGTGTTAGAAAACTCTTTGAAATTATGCTCACCTTTCAGGAATTAGTCCAAGGCACTTAAGTGACAGAAATCTATTTGCTTTTGGTATGGTTAGTTTTCTGGCAGTTTATTTGCCTGAACTGCAGGAACTGGCAGGAATTCCCAGTCAATGAAATAGGAAGAATAAATGGTTTTGATAGCAGCTGGCTTGTTGGATTGCTTACCTGTTTTATCAGGCTGCAGTGAGTACTAAAACCACTTCCACTTCTGAGCTTCACCCAAAGCTTAACATGCATCTGCAGTTTAATTTGCTTTCTCTATTGGGGTAGCTAACAAAGCTGTTTGTCAGCCTCCATACTTAATCCAGTGGGACCTGCTTCTCAGGTAACCTGAAGCTTTAACAAATACCATTAAAGGAAGACACGTATTCAAATAATCCACACCAGGAAAAAAAATCTGCTTGTTTTTGTGTGAGGATTAAGAGGGAAGGAAGGTTCCACTGTTATTAAAGAAAGAACTCACAAAACTCTTCTTTGTACTGCTGGTATGCTAATGAACATATACTAACTGTAAATTGAGTTTATGGTCTGGGGAATGTATATTGTGCTTAGTGTGGCACTTACCTCAGTGTATAACCTACTTGACTGTATGTGTAGGGGGAAAAAAAACCAGCAAATTGCAGCTATGACAGTTGAGTCAATGGTCATCCTTTTCCCAGTGCATAAGCCCATCACTAGAAAAACAGTCACAATTTTATTAATCTGGAATCCTGACAGATAAACCAAAGCACAGAAACACTTTCAAGTATATCTTCTACCTTTTTGATGCCAATCAGTTGAGGGCAGGGTCTGAGACCAGAAATGTGAAGAAACTTCTGTTTTTCAGCTCGTTTGCTCTGTGACCTCCAGGCTTTGTGGCTGTTGATTTTGATACTCTTCTGGTACACTATGCTGACTGGTTAAACTTAATTTTTCTGCCTAACAGTACGTATCTTAATTTGCTCGTAAAAGCTTTAGAAGCTTTTACATATGTTCTTGTTTGCTGTATTTTGCAACGTTATTGTGCGTGATACTTGTACTTCAGTATTTAAGGTGGAGATGGCAGTGTTGTGTTTCTCCACAGTCTTTTTTAGAGAGAAAAGCAAGTTGCTTACTAGGTCATGCAGGCTGCTGTGTTGTTACTGAGTTCATGTGTGCAAACAAGCCTAACCAGCTGTGGGGTTTGCTATGTGCAATCTTTTCTATAGGAAAATAAGTCTGTCTTATGACAAAAATACTGAAATTAAAGAAGTATTGGAAGTAAAGATCAGTATGTAGGTGCTGCAAGGAAGTTATGGTATTAGTTGAAAAGTTCTATAATGCTCAATTGAAAAATATTTAAATTGGGAATACCTTTTTCATATGGAATACTGCCTATGTTCTAGATGAAAATGGAAGAAGGCTGGCTTTTGAGCCATTCATAGTCTGGAAGGTACAAGTTTTCTTAATTATGAAAATTTTGTAAGCACTATATATATTCAAACTAAAATATTACTTTCAGACATTGTCACTAATGTTGTTGATGTCTGGGCACAAATTCCTTGGCTTGAATAAAACCCCAATTGTGTGTTTGGAAGACATATGTAAATGTGTTCTTGGGAGGAGCCTGGGCAGTGCCTTCCAACAACTGGAACTTTCAAAAGCAACAGATTCTGAACCTAGTGGTCCTGCACCTGTGGATGCAGTGCCCACTCAATACAGTCACCTTGCACACAGAAGTTTGAAGATCTAAGCTCCACCAACTACTTGTGTCTTGGCTTTCTTGTTTTCATATTGTGATGTTAACCATATAACCAAATATTTATTGAATTTTTTACTAACACAGCCTTGCAGATGACAGATATTGTTTGTTATTCTGAGACGCTTTTACGTTTAGCCTTTTGGTTTTCCTCCTCTCCAATAGCACTTTTACAGTTGGATCACTGTATGCTTCTATTATAACTCTGAACAAGAATGTGCATTTGTTAGCAAACTATGTTTGCGTGATTCACACAGATACTAGTAAAACTAGTAGAATTCAGTGGCAGCTGTGTAACTTTGAGCATCTGTGAAATCATTAGTAGATATAAATATTTTGGGAAATATGAAAGCATGAAAGAAAGCATATGAAGGTATATGAATATAGAATATGAAGATATGAAAGAATAATAAACTGAATATTAGTTGTGTATGCATTTTTTAGTTCTTCAGTCTTTTTTAAACTTGCATAGACAGTGGTAGTTTTAAAAGCATTACCTTTAAATGTGTGACAGAGCTTGTATTACTGCCAGAACTTACCTATTTTATCCTACAGGTGAATGATACTTGAGGTGCTTAAATAGCTGCCATGAAAATACGTGACACAGGGCTGGATAATGGACCAAGTAATACATTGGTGTTCTGTGTATGCTGTTTGTTTCTCTAATGGCTGTGATTGTATTTACAACTGCTGATCTGTATAAAGTTTGTTCCTCAAGATGATATTTAAAAGGTGGCATCATTCCTATTTTCTAGTCCTGATTCTCTGCTGCTTGTCACAGTCTTATTTCAGTACTTCATTTTTATTTTGCTAAGCAGGTATTTCCTGAAAACATGGTTCCAGACCATGTGAAGCAAGGTGTATCCCTATTGAAACACAAATGTCATAGAAAATAGTGTGATGGTGCTGCTTGTATGTGGTTGAAATCTGTCTACTTGCTGTATCAGTGGTGATTTTAATTACAAGTAGATTATTGTTCTCAGCCTTCAGTGTTTTACCATTGAACCTTTTTCTCAACAAATGATGAAGCCCTTTCACAAGATAATTACCACCACTTTGTTCCTAAAATTCAAGTACTCTAGTACTCAAGTACTCTACTTGTTCAGTATCTTAAATTCTTGTATATTAGCTGCAAATATTGTACCTTATTGGAAAATTCTGATATATTTTCCCCCCTTAGGTTGCTAAAGTAGTGATTGATAGGCACTGTCTTTTTTTTTTTTTTTTTTTTTTTTTTTGTATTAAAGCATTTATACAGCTTATGTAATTAAAAGTAATTTCCCACCAAAGGTAGTGATTAGAACCATGCCTCATGTAAAACAAATCAAGAATCAATAAGGAAATCTCCAACTATTTACCATCCTGCTCTATAGCCAAGTTTGTTCTGCACATAAAATCCTCAAGAATGCAAGCAACCATAAACACTGTAGTGATGTCTGTGTTTTTCAGAAGATCAGAAACAGTAGCTTGGGGGCATGAATTTTGTTTCACTGTGCGCTAATGTTATGCTAATAAGGATGCTGATAAATGCTAATGATTTTGCTGATCATCAAAGCATGTGAAAAAGGAGAGGAAATATCATATTATAAAAATATGCCAGTATTTTCTGAAGCTTGTATGTATCTGTGATGGCCTGGTAAGATTTTGTTTTGAAGCATGAATTGTCGAAAACTTTAAGTACTGCATTTCAAACATGATTGCAAACATTACAGGTTATCTCTATCCCTAATTTAAAACTCACTTGAATTTAAGTATTAAATATTTAAAACTATTTTAAATATTTCTTTATTCATCTGCTTGCTAAGCCTGCTCCCCTACTGAATCCTTTACCCTTTTGGTCAAGATACACTAACAAAGAGGAAGACCTGAGTAACATGTCCTGTCAGTGAACTTTGATCCTTATATCCAAAAGACAGCATACTGCTCCAAAAACAGTGGCTGTCTCTAACTACTAAGTAGTCATCTCATTTCACTAGTGAATCAAAATGGAAAAAGTTTTTAATGTTGGAGGCAAAACAATAGCTGTCCTGAGCTGATGTGCTTTTCTTGTGAGAATTTATAACTCTTTCTACAGGCAAATGTATTCATACAGACTTAGGTCTTGTGAATTTCTGTAAGCACAGATGCAATGTTTCTATGTAATATAAGTACTGAATACTAGCAGATCAAGGGAAGGTGAGGATTAGTCAACAAAAAGGGGATATGTATAACCTTGATTGTTTCAAGTTCTTTTCTTTTAAAATATGGTGCCTGTTTAGATCACTAATGTATTTTAATCGTTTCCATCTTTCAAAATATGTCTAGCAAGTTCAGTTTCTAGTTGTTGTTACACAAATAAACTGGTATTAGATGCATTGCTTTCTTCCTTTCAAACATACTTTCAAATTAGTGCTTAATGTGGTTTGAAGATTTTGCCAACATATCCTTCCAGATCCTTCTCTTGTATGAGGGTGGTTGATTACATCTATCTTTTTTGGTTTACAAATGCCAATATATTCCAAAGAATGCAAACCCTGGGACCATTTGTCATCACACTTTGATTGTAGTTCACTTCATTATTGTATGTAGGAGGAAAAGCAAACAATTAGATGCCTGAAGGGGGAGGGGAGGAAATTGGAGTGTCAGGACGTGCTAAACATTCTTAGTGCATTGCATACTTTAACCTCCTATTGTTTTCTCACTGATTTTAACACTTACCTGCCTGGGTGTGACAGATGTACATACATTTAAAAAAAAAAAAAAACAAAAAAACAAAACAGAACTGTTTGGTTGAAATACTAGATGTAAACATTCTTAAAACAAATGGAGTCCAAGGGCTACAGACCTTAAGAATTTAAATCTAAGTTGTTTTTGTAGACTATTCCCTAGTGTTTGGATTCTGAAAAGTTATTTCAGTTTTCATTTGAGTGAGAGCTCAGTTTTCAATAACTGAATTTGCTGGGCATAAATGTTCAGTCTATAGATTCACTCATGTCCAAACTGTTTAACAGTGTAGATGGGCATCCTTTTTCTTCCCCGCAGGGTTCCATTCAGCAGATGTGTTTAGAACAGCTTCATAAGATCAGGCTTTGTATAAAACATTGTGGACAGAAAGACAGTTCCTTACAGTTTTGTGGGGAAGTGCTTGTTCTAGCTCTCCAGTGCTGGATCACTTGATGCCGGAGACTTAGGTTCGGCTCCTCTGCCTCTGGAAACTGAAGGTTGCATTCTTCGCTGAATTGGAATAGTATAGTGCCCCCTTCAAGTTATTGCTTTCAGCCTTCTGTATTGAACATCTTTGCAGGAAATATTTAAGGGTTGAGAAAGGTAGTGTGCTTGATAGACCAAGGATGACCATGGAACAAGGAGTTTTCAGTTTAAGTGTTAAATGTTTCCTCAGAGCTGAGACTGTAATCTGGGCTTCCTGCCTCCTGCATGAGTGCATCTTCTACTAGGCCATAGTGTATACTGTTTGATTGAAGGGTTCTTTAAGTATGTAAAATGGACTGGTTTGTAACTTACCTCCTACTTCTTCTATTACTGCTTAGCATTTAAGGCAGTCTCCTGGAGATGGTAAAGGCAGATTTAAATCCATTTTGGTAAAGGCAGACAAGGAAATTGGTTTCTCTTGCGTTGGTCTTATAATTAGTTATGTGTTGACACGTTTACCTGTTGGCTTGGGGATGCAATCACTGTCATTGGTCTTTCGAAAGAGGGACAATGTTAATGTGTCTAGCTGCAGGTTGAAGATACCAGGTAGAAAGAGATACCTTATACCTGCACAGAATTTGGATACTGAAAGGGGAGTCTCTCCCTTTCCTTGGCATGATCCAGTGCTACTGTTTAGTCAGGTCCTCTCTTTTGTGGTTCTTTTGAGGAACCTTAATAGTACTTACCCTGTCTGTGACTAAGCATTCAGGAATCCTGCCTTAACCCAGTGTGGTTTGCACAAATGAAGCAGAGAACTTAATGAGGTGCAAGGACATACAACATTTCTTGGCCTGTTCTTTACAGGGTTAGCAAAGCAGTGGTTTCAGACCTTGAAAGTATCACAGATGTGTGGTGAGTGAGGGGATATTGAGATCAGTTCAAAGAAAATGGTAGCCTAGAAATAAGTCAAATATAACATCCATTTCAGTGGCACTTTTTCCTGTTCTTCAGCTGCATGTCCTGAAACAAGCTGCTTACTATACAGTCAGTAAAATAGATAGTAAAACAACATTAAGGTAAACTGTATTGCATCTTTCTTTCTGATGTCATTTGGAAAATGCCCACTTTGACAGGAGTGTAACCTGGAAGAACTTGATTGGATCTCTGCCCACGAAATTAGACAAGGTGATAACTGCAGAAGAAAATACGTTAAATAATGACTGGTGGGGTGTACACACTGCACAGAAGAGCAGAACTGAAGACTCAGCTGTTCTTGGACATTTTTTTGAGTGTTTGTAGGCTACTTCTGCAGGCTGATAATGATTACTTCCACTTCAGGGTTAAAGCTTTGAGAGTGGTGTTCTCTGCTTAATTTACTTGAAGTCTTCATTAAGTTCTCCAAGGTCAGGTTGTATGGGGCTTTGAGCAACCTGGTCCAGTGGGAGGTGTGCCTGCCCAAGGCAGGGGGATTGGAAGCAGGTGATCTTAAAGTCCTTTCAAACCCGAACTGTTCTGTGATTCTACTGTTAGAACCTTAAGTAGTGAAGGTAGGTTACTGGAAGTTCTGCATTCTCCCTTCTTTTGAAACTAATTTTATTTTATTTTTCTTTCCTGCCAGTCGTTTGTAATTTTGCATTCCAGTAACTTTGGGAACTGTTTTCTTATTTGGAGTATGTGGAAATAGAGAATACCATGGTTCTTTAAGGGCTCATTTTGGAGCTTGAAGTACCTTGCTTGTATGGCAGGATTTAAATGAGAGAGATAGCAGAGACAAAAGAAGATACACTGGTTTAGAATCCCTCTACTGCTTTATAGATCCGTCAACATAAAACACAAATTTCATTCTTCCTTTGTCTGACGCATAGTGCTAAAACCACTTAAACTAGTTAAACACCTAGATAATTACATACTCTTTAATGAGTATTACTCGATTAGCCATTTTTTAACCAGTATTCACTAACTAAACTGCTTCAATTTCCTGTTAAACAAACTTCCACATGCATGAGAGGGCCAGTTAATAGCCAGTTTACAGGCTTAGGAGCAAAAACTGTACAGTTATTCAGGCCCCAAACATGAACTCTTCCTGTGGATGCACAAAGCTAAGAGACCCATTTGTGCTAATATAGGAACTGAGCTTTTAGGAGTAAGTCCCTGAATCATCTGACAGCTTGTTTTGATGCAGCACTTAAATGAACTTGATGGGAAGACTCATTTGCTTCAGTGTTCGTTAGATAGCCCTTTAATGCATAAGCAGGAATTTCCCTTGTTCAAAGAGCATCTGTCAGCTGGGGGGGAATTGTGAACAGGCTTTGGCCTGAGCTCATTTTCCCTACTCCCATTGATTGACAGTTTTTTTTGTTTTTTTTTTTTTTTTTTTAAAATGCAAATAAGTGATTTTATTTTTTTCAGTCCAGCAGCTGGCCTAGGGCCTGGCTCCCCACCCATGGCTTTAAATAAGGAAAAAACACTCAAAAAATAACATAAAACAAAGGTACTTTCAAGTTCTGTGGCCACAACTAGGAGCTCAACTGCCCTGAGAATCATGACTCTCCTAGCCTGGAAAGCATTTGTACAAGTTGTCAGTTCTCTGTTCCTGACCCCTGTTTTTGGCAGCCCTACAGTTCCTGACCGAAGAGCAGAAATGCTTTGGCAGCCTTTTGGATTTTCCTAATGCTTCTGTTAACTACAGTGCTTCCATCTGTTGTCTTCAGAGGCTCATGCGAACTGGAAGGCATAGATTTCCAGCTTGGATTGCCTCATTAGGTTTAAGAGGGACAGAAAAATTTTATTGTTTTTTCCTTAGTTTTTACTCTGAATAATGTATTAAGGGCTGAACTAAGCCAGACCTAAGACATGATGGGAAAATAACCTGGATTATCTGTTTTATGATCCTTTTGTGATTACTTTACTTGGAAAAGATAAATATTAAGGGAGCACAGCAAACTTGTGCAGAACTGAATGCAGCAGTCGGTTTTGCCAGGCCTTTAGACTTAACAGTCCCATAGGTTGGCATTTGTTTGCATTCTAGCATTTTTATGTATTTGAAGCTTTTCTTTTAAACACTGCAGTTGTCTTCTCAGTTTTCTTCACCAGGGGTGTTCTAAGAGTTCTTTTCTCTCTTCCTCACTCTTCCTCTCTCACTCTTCCTCACTCTTCCTCACTCTTCTCCCTCTCTCTTCCTCCCTCCCTCTCTCTCTCTGTCTTTTCAAAGATGTTACAATGCAATTTTTGTTTTGGAGATGCTGTTTGTGCCTTTATGGACTCTTATGATTTGGAGTAGCTCAGATCAACATAATTGCAGGTTATTCACCCTATTTCTCACTGAAGAGTTTCACTGTGTAACTCTCTTGACGTCACATAAACGTAAGAACGGAGATCAAAATCATTCCTCAAAGAGTATGCTATAGCAATAGTTGGCTTTGCTTCTTGCTATTTGTAAGCGGAAAGTTTACTAATTTTTATTTTGCTCAAATTTTGAAAGTAGCCTGAAATAGGTGCATTATAATACCTTTTTAATATCTTGCTGTGATAATCCTCATCATTCCTGTTTTGGCCATTGTTTGGTACTGAAACATAATTGGATATGGAGTAAGTAATAACACTTATGTGCAGGAAAAGGAGTTGAAAATTAAACACCCTACTCAAAGGAATGACTATTGATATCACTTTCAGGCAGTGAGATCTAGAAGCTCTGGAACAAGGAAGTGGTGAAAGTCCTATCACATGGGTCCTTTCACAGCTCAGTATAAAATAGAGTAGAATAGAAACAGTGATCCTGTTCAACCAGCAAATGACCTGTTAGGTCACTTCTAGTTCAATTTCTGTAATTAAGCAGCCTCACAAAGCAAATTCCTACTTTTAATGGTGCAGGCATAGGCATGGACCAATACAACAAAGCACCAGCTAAGCAAGAGTAGTAAATCACTGAAAGTTTTATTTATTTCAAGATATTTGAATATTGAAAAGACATAGCATATGGGTATGAGAAGATGGCAAACTGTCATTAAAGTGTAGTATGATTTCTCACTTTGGTGCTGTTGTGAGAAAGATGAGAGGTAAATAAGTTTCTCTGTGGGGACCAGATAACATTTGCAAGGCCAAAACCAAGTGCTTTGTTTGAGAGAACCCTCATGTTATATGCCTCTTCTGTGTCTTTGGGACAGTTAAAACCCCAACTTTAAAAGTGAGTATATGGCAGTAATATCAGAGACTACTTGAAAAAGTTAAGGACATACACTGCTTTTGTGAAGAGATGTTATTTTCAGGTGAAATATTAAGTTGCAGGGTTTAAGAGTAGCAGGGTAAGTTGTGTGTGATTTTTATACATCTGGGCAATGTTTTTAATACACAGAATGCTAAGCTAAGTCCATGTAACATGAAAATAAAATGCATAGTATGGGGCATAGGAATCAGACTGGCCTCTAGCAGACTTTCAGAGCTTATAAGATGTTCTGCTGGAACACAGTTGGGGTTCTGGTTTAGGAGAACATAGTTACCTTTGGCATTTTTGGCTGAGCTGGCTTTTCTTCCTCTCTAGTATCAAATCTTTGTAAATAGATAGTGAAATATGTAGTGAAAATAATTTAACAAGTTAATATATTATGCTGCGTAGTTAACTTTTTTGATGTTCATGTCCCAAAGTTTTTATTTTTTAGTACAAATATTGAAGTGTATTGTAGTCTATCTGAATATCTAATGCTAGCTAGTCAAATATTTTCCTCATGTGAATCTCAATAACCACTTCTATAGCCTTAAAATTCTTCCAATAAAATTATTCAGAATCCTCTTTAAACTTAAAGAGGAGAGAAAACTTCAGTGTCTTATAATGTGTGTGTATTTTTTAAAGAATGAAAATGGTACAGTGCTGAATGGCTTCAACCTATTCATCGCTGTACTGAATAATCTACTGATGGTATGTACTGGGCAGGTCTAAAGCAAGCAAAATGTTAGGGGACTTTGTTTTATAAAACAGTTTTCTCAAGTTAAAAGAAATTCTGCTCTGGGCTTAAGTGAGAGGAAGAGGATTGGATCCAGCTTTCTTCATAGAAGTGGTCTAGTGAAGTCATCTGGACTACTTGCATTAAAACAATCATTTGGACATGTCCCAGAGCATTACAGATGCTCTTCTAAAGAGCATGGAAGATGCTTTGTTTGCATAAGTGAGAGATGGCAGGACCTGGGTATTTTATTGACCAAGGTTAATTTTGAGGAACGTAAATGAGAATCAGTTGCTTTAGTATTTTAAGTATCTAATAATTTACTTCAATTATAGCACTTTTTATTTTATAGTTATTGTATGTTCCACAGTGTTTATAATAAAGCTACTTTGTTTTCCCATGAAGACTCTTCATTGCTCAGAAAATACGTTTGAAAACATATGTTGTTACATAAGAGCCTGTTTGTGGGAACTTTGGGGAACTTGTGCAGACTTGCCTAATCATCCTCTGGAGAGCAACAGCACTTTATTTCCTGTCTGCTCCTATTACTCGATGCTGTGCCATAAAAGGCACTGCAACCAGGAAGAAAACATATCTGAACCAACAGAAAATGCTTGAAAATGTAAGAAAAAAAATTAAGTAACAGCCAAGTGAAAGCAGTTTGGTGTAAATAATTGACCCTTGAATGTTGCACACCCAAGCTATATAAAATAATAGTAAAAAAGCCAATGTGCAGTTTTCTCTGGGCTTCATCATAGCTCAGTGAAAGTCTGATGCTGGTTTGGAAGTAATTACCAGATATGTGATTTAATATTTAATTTGTTTCCAAGGCTGTCGTGCTCACATATATAGAGAGGCTTAAGTAAGGACAGTTTTGTAGCTGTTGAGATAGCAACTGAACTGAAAGTGAAATCTGTGTATTCATGTATATTAGATGCTCATTAAATGCAAGAATGGAAAAAGTTGGCAAAGTGGAATATCAGCTTGGTATTTAGATAGTGTACCAATAACCCATGTGTTCTTTTCTGTTACATAGCAACAAGTGCTGGTGATTGATCCCCTTTGAGACTGTCCCATATAAAACAAGCCACACCTAAGAAGATCGTAATACAGGAAAAACTACTGTCTCTTTGAGTGATATTGTTCTTGCTGTTTTCTGTGGTGTACCTCCAGTCCCTCTTCTAATAGTCAAGCAATGTCTAGTGCTGCTGTGCCCCCAGAAATCTTAATTTCATATCACAGTTTCCAGATCAGAGTTGTTCATGTTTTCTTTAAATGGACATTAGAAACAAAACCAGAAGCTGGGTGCGATCCTATGATTTCCATTTCACACTATACTTCAGTGTAAGTTAGAGATCCGTTTTCCTGGATATGCTCTCTTTGCATCAATCTATTTGAGATTTAGGTGGTACTTTTGTTGGGTAGTTGAAGAAGTTTAGAATTACTCACCTTAAGCCAGCCTCTGTCTTGTTAAAACAGTTGTTCCTCTAGCCCAAAGGCTTTTAATATCCTGTTCCTAATGAAGTTGATGAAGCAACACTCCATCCTTCTTGATTTGTCAGAACCTACCCTTGTCTTGAATGCTTCTTTCCCCTTGGTTTCTGTGGGACCACCCTTCATATTTCTCTTGGATGTTTTTTGTCTTCTAGAGTGAACTTCTCTCACTTTAGACCACAAAGGTTCTCATGAGACTTTATCCTGCTTCTTCTTACATCTGCACTTACCTTTTGAGCAGTTTTATCCAGAAACATGAGTTTATTTCTATGCTGTGACTTGTCTTACTTCAGACCTCAAGTGTTTGCATAACTTAAAATCTTCATTTGTTACTGTGAAGTATCAATTTCTGCTCATGGTGTCTAAACCAGCTTTCTCACTGTGAAGCCCCATATTATTCTCTCGTGATAAACTCCATCACCAATTCTGTCTGTCAATCAAATGCATAGCTGTGCCATCATTCCAGACAACATAGGCGAAAGCCTGTGTCTGTGTACTCACATTCAAAACTCACCAATCAGTTTGTGTGACATTTCTGGAGTTAAGCTTTCTGGTCAGCATTAACATATGAAACATTTTTGAGGTGGCTGTTATATCTTATTGCAAGATCCTTTTCGTTGGAATCAAGAACTAGTATTTTGCGTGATGCTCATTCAGAAAGTGCATCTTGGCTGGTAGGAATTGGATCACCATGGAGGTGTTTGGGGATCTCGTATCGAATAGTTCTGTTTCCCATACATACTATATGCCTTCAGGCCTAGGAAGCTCTGTATCTAGGGGGAAAAAGTAATATTGTATGCAGCCAGCAGTGAGGGCCAAAGCAGGAAGCTGAAAGAAGATTCTCCTCCCTCCTCTCACCCAAAGATGAAACAATTAAATTCTGACTACACCTTTTTATGTAAATATGCCACAAAGCTGCTACTGCTTGATTTCTTTGCCTTCCTCAATGAAAAAAAGGCAAGCTATGTCATGTACTACAAGTGATTTTGACAAGACAAAATTAGAGCTGGCAAAGCAGAAAAATGGTAAAAAAAAATCAAAGGGGAAAAGGATAGCTCAGTCTTCCTCTTTTAATTCACAAGTTCCAGTTATTTATTTTGGTGTTAAAGAGAGCCAAGGCAATGAGGAATTTTCTTTGGGAAAAGAAAAACCCAACTTGGGAAATAGCTCCTAAACACTGATTATTTCCCATATCTCTGGAGTTTGCAAATTATATCTGTCAGTGTGCACATTTCTAAAAAACAGTGGAGGATATTCCCCCATTTTGCAGTTCTTACTGGAGAAGGATTATTCTTATGTACGCACAAAATCTCAAATATCTGTAAGGCAGGAAGCTTATGGCCAATGAGCTTCTTTTGCTTCTTTCTTTCACCAGATAGTGAGCTATTTTACTTGATTAGATTTAGCACAGAAAGCTCTTGGGTACGGGGGGGGGGACGGACGGACAAATTTAATTCCCTCTGCATTTTGAAAAAAAAAAAAAAAAAATTACCGTTTTGATTTTCAAAACAGCACAGGAATTGCAGTGTTCACAGAATTGAATTTTCAACCCCTCTGTTTCCCTTTAGCTTAGAGCTGTTCTTTCATTTGTGGCACCTATGGAAAATTTTGAGCGAGAACCCAAGAGGGACAGCAGTGCTCCCCTCTCTGGCCTCTTCAGAGCATTGCCTCTTCAGCTTGATTTGAACTACTATTGTCATAGCCGACACTGGCATATCTGCTGTTTCCTGCACACTCACAGGAACACAGGGAACTTTTAATTCCAAAAGAAGCTCCAGATGAAACCTGAGATTTGAGTTGTACCTAAGCAATAATTTTACTATCTCAAGCACTAGGTGTAGGGTGCTAATTAGGTGGTATTGATATTGTACTAAATGAACATGCATCATTGAAGTCTATTGTTGCATCGCTTTGTTTAAAATATGCAATACATTGCCAGCAGCAGCATGCTGATGGAAAACTGTCACAACAGCGATCACTACAATCTGGGAGTTAAGTTTGACTGAAACATATGTCTTCAATTTTAATAGCTCAGCTTCCCAGATGCCCTAGAGGAGAATATTGCCTGAGAAGGAGCTTTTCATGTAAGAATAATTTGTGTTAAGTAGCTCAGTGATCTGTTTGTTAGGTTAGAGCTGACAGTTTGTTTATATTTCTAAAGGGGTATGATGAATGGGGGAGAAGTTGATGCTAATTAGCCTAAATTGTTCCTAAGAATGCAGAGCACTTTGCCAGTTTCATTGTTTCTGTTTCTTTGCACATTTTCAATAATTGAATGGAGCTCAGACCATTCATCATAATTTTAGGTAAGATGGAAATAAGTGAATATAGCACGGGCTAGCCTGTGTGATAGAAGATGTCATGTTAGAGGTCAATTAGATAAGACATCAGAGTAGGACTAATATAGCATTTTCTAATCCATTTCTATAAATATAGCAAATGAGAGTGTTTTTGTCTAAGAAATTAATTCTCTCTGTCATGATACTGGTATTAAGTATTTCTTGCAAAGCTGCTTTGTCTTGTTAGCACATGTTTTTATCTTAGAGCTCATCTGTTACCTCAAGTTACAGACCTCAGACACTCCATATGACAAAATGTGCTACTTCTCAGTATATTGTATACCGGATACAATAAATGTAAAAAAATCTCATGTTGGGAGAACAACAATGTTGGTCAGGTGTGATATGCAGAAGATACTTGCAAAAGGGGTTGAAATGAGTCAGAGGTATGGCAAATGTAATGGCAGAAAAGCTTTTAATATTGTTTGGTTGACTTTGTCATGATGTACTTTGTTTTTAGGCTTGGGAAACATACCTCTGCTCAAATTCAAAACATCCTATCCATATACAAAACAATTTTATAGAAACGTGTATTTTGTATCGAACATTTTCCTTGATAAATTGAAGTTAGATTGAGGGGGTGGGGACTTGGAATGTTTCATTTTTAGTCCTTATACAAGACCATTCTTTTTTAATTTATGCACATATAATACCACAGGAAGAGATGGTATAAATTTGTGGACTGTGGAGAATGAGTGAACATTTTTGAATCAGGATCTTTAAAAGGGGTGAAATTTGAGTATGATTAAGTTAGGAAAAAGGCTCGCTTACGGCGGAAGTCAGAGACTCTGTATACATTATAGGCATGTCATGGCTTTTAAAAAGTTATGTTAGATTTCTATACAAATTGTGAAGGAATTTGTATAACCCCAAACAAAAATCTGTGTGGCTCTGAACTCTTGCAAAAGTACAAAATAAAATAAGAGTGAAATAATAATAGTAGTTAGTATTCCAGTCAGGAGTGAGTGTTGCTGTAGGGCAGGCTGCATGGGTGTTTTGTTGGTCACTAATTTTCTTGGAAGGAAATGATCCCATGGCTTATGCTATCCGCATTTGTGCATATTTGCCCTATAATTGGCATTTATTAAGGGGACTTTTGGTTTGATGGATGACTGTCAGGGTATTGCCTGCTAGATTTGATGCGGATTGCTTTTGCATGAGGTTTTTTTACATTAACTCATTAGAAACTCTGCTCTGCTTCAACATGCTCTTTATTTATTTTCTGAAAATGTGATACTTTTTAGCCCAAATTTCAAGAAACTCAGTGTGTTTTTTATTTGTATACTAGTGTTTTAAATTGGACAGATGTAAAAGTACATAACAGAAAACTACTAAACTTTCAACCTGTGAATCTTAAAACTTTAGAGGTTCAGCTTAATTAGCTATCTTTGAAATGCAGAGCCACTGGGAAAATGTGTCTTTAGTTTGTATCATTAACTTCTGTGTTCCTAAAATTATTTTAAGGAGGAGAAAAAAGGCGAGCAAAATCCAGTCCCATAAAAGCAGCAGGTATAGTAATATTTTCACAGCAGGTTGATATTCAATGAACGTTCAACAAATCCAGGATTGGTGTTTGAGACATATTAGTGGTTTCTTCAAGGCTGGATTGATTTGGTCTTTTCCTGTAATGTATCTGGGACACAGGACTGTTAATTAGATTAATTAGCTATAATGTGATTTATAAGGCAGTTATAATAAAACTATGGTTACTAGTATATTCAATCATATTGCCATGTTTTGATTTGATATTTAGAAAACCATATGAAAGGAATGGATGTTGTGTATACTGACATTGCCACTTTGAAGTTCTTCTAATAAAACATTTTCTCTACAAATGGCTTTGCAAAGGAGAACTAGAGCTTGATGCACTAGGCAAAGCTTCTTTCAGTGAAGAACAAGTTGGAGTGTTCATCAGGTTAAATTCTTCCTCTGGCTTCACATTATAAGATGCAAATTTGATAGAGAATTTCTTACTTTTTTAGGTTTCCGTTGTTTACTGCCCTGATGTTTTAATAAGACACTCCATATCTTGTGCTTGCCTCTCTTTGTGTTTTTTTGTTGTTTTTTTTTTTTTTTTCCAAAACTCCCTAATTGTTGTTCTTTTTCAGTTCACACACGGTTACACATTGCAACATATTTCTTACAACTTATAGTAAATGTGGAATAAAACCAACATTGAACCTTGTAATTCAACATTACTTGGATCTGAATAAATGATGTAGACAGTTGACAGAGTAGCATGACATGGGTACATCTTTTTTGCAACTCAAGAAGCTTGTGAAGGGTCTGAAATGTATTAGGCTGATCCCAAAATGTGAAATGATTGATTTACTTGTCCCCAGTCCTGTAAATTGCTTGTGCGGGTTTTTAACTTGCTTGAATGGATTCTCAGGACCAACTGACATGCTCGAGTCTAATAATTTGTTCAAGGGTTTGCAAGCTCACAGCTTTCTAGCTTGTACATTCTAGTTGCTGTAATTAGCTGTTGCTTTATGAAGACTGAGTGTGACTTTTCTGTTAATTACCACTAATCTTGATTCTTTTGTCATGAGGAACTAATTTCTGTTCCTAGTAGCAAGACTTCAATGAGTATATAAAGAACATATTAACCAAATATAATCCTATTCTTATGAATTTGTAAATTAAAAGGCCTATTAACCTCACTGAACTGGAAAAAAGGTTCACTGACAGTGTTTGAAATGTTCAGCTCCCTTTTATTTATTTTTCATGGCTTGATATAGTACCCACAAGATATCAATGCCAGAAGAAACTACAACTAAGTGACCAAATATTTTGTTTGTTTAATTTTAAAAATTAACTCCATCTTTTACCCTTGCCTAGAGGGGTAATAGGGGAATGGGAAGCAACAGACTTGGCAGAAGAATGTTTACCCATGATTTAAGCTTTTGAGTTCCATCCTGAGAGAGGCTCCAAAGACAAACCTGAGTTTGAATTACTAATGTTGTTATGGTTGTGATGCCAGTATAAGAGAAGCAACATTAGAGTCATCAAACTGAAGCATAGAAACCAAATTGCAGTTGCTTACCCCATGCCTGTTTTGAGTAAAAAACCTGAGATTTTATTTTTACCAATAAATAAGGCAAAATCAAAAGTTCTTGTGATCCTTATTTTCCCCACAAGGACTATCAAGTGGTTAATTGTTGAACTTGACCAGCTACAAGTAGTTGGTGATAGTGGTGATTAGGCATCTCTCATATTTAATCACTGCATTTGTACAGCCAGTTGGAATGGGGCACTGGATACAGATGGGAGAGAGAGGAAGTTTTAGGAGGGTCATACAGTGTGAAAACTAGTTTGTTTCTACCCTAAAGCATTTCTCAGGGCCCATCACAAAGGTCATAAGGCTTTTAAAATGTATGTCCCACTAGTTGTCTGGTAGAGAAGTTCTCCTATTAGTTTGATCATTCCATCCTTTGAACGAAAAGCTCTTCAAAGCTGAGGTAAATTGTGATCTACATCTTACTCTCTACCTACCCTTCCTTACCTTCCATTTCTGTCTACGCATGTGTTTTGCTGAATGCTAGATTTTTTTTTTTTTTTTTTTTCAGCTCCCACCTTCCTCACCATTTCTTCCCTGCATGGACCAGCGCAGATAGCAGTTTGTATGGGCAGGTGGAAGAAAATGAAACTGTAGTTCTTGCAACAATCAGCTGAGGTTGGGGTCCAGGAATCTCTACTGGTTACTGTAGGTGCTGTGCTCCACAGCAATGCATGGCATAAAGAAGCCTCATTGTAAGTTGAAGAATTAGTAGCTTTGAGCTGTCTCCATCAGTCTTCCCGAAGCTTGGAACTTGATAATATATGTTCCTGAAATTCCAAGTTACCTCCTTTCCTTCAGCTTTTTGAGATCTATTCCTACCTAAGTCTGTGCCTGTAACTTATCTGAGGAATACAAAAGCTGATAGATAAATAAATACTGGAAGGGTAGTCTTTAAGTTCACTACTGTTCTGGCTAGTTAGTATGCCACATGTTGAGTTGGAGCTAAAATTAGAGATTCAGGGCTGGTTTCTGGCAACACCTGTTTTATAGAAAGGGATGATGCTTGAAGTGCACATTTCAGCTGTTCTCTCTGCTTGAGGAAGTTTCCTGAGTCTTTTGGCACCCTGCAAATGATATTAAAGGACATGATTTTATTCATGTGATGACATCAAATTGCCTCTGTCACCACAGGGGTCGAACTGGAGTCTTAAAGTACAGCCTGGTATACACTGAGGTAGTGAGGACTTCTGTCACATATTTCCTTGTGGAGGAGAGACATTGACAAGATTACTAAGGCTGACTGCTTGCTAAAGCTATTTTTTTTACCTTTTTTTTTTTTTTCCACTGGCTTGAACAGGCTTCTTATACATAGCTGAAGTTAAGCAGTTGATTCCACAGATAGCTTTCTGATGCTAATTATTTGCAATGCAGCTGAGTGACAAAAAGGGGCCCACACTAGCAAAGTAAGCGAGTGCTATGTTCTGAGAGCAGGATCCACATTTTTGAAATAGGTACTTTTATTCCCATTAAAAAGAATAGGGCATCCATCAGAGTGAAAATGCAGATGATTAGATTTATCTTTCTTGCTTCTACCAAGGAACTAAGAACTTCTAGGACCTTCAAACATCTGGATTTTGGCCAAAGAGGATGAATACAGAAGAATATAGCTTTTTAGCCTCATAATAGAGGCACCTTGATATGTTGCCAAATCATGAGTTCCCATTTGTATTTTAAAGGGAATTTGTGTTACAGCATATATATATATAAATGCTGAAACTACTGGATCTAAAAATGAATTCCACACCTTCTTGTTTTTGAAGCACTAAGATTAGTCTTGAGTATCCAGTCTCTATGCTCTCATAGTCTTTGCCTAAAAGATTTCAACCTGATAATTTGTAGATGGAGAACTGAAGGTCATAGGTAGGTGGGCAATAATATTCTTAGAGCATCACATAGAGAATGCAGCAAAGAAGCAGACTTCATCTGCCTATGTAGCCTGTAGTATACCAAAATATAGATTTTAGCGTGTGTGTCATCAGATGTCTTAGATAGAAAGTATGAAATATTTCTGAAAATCTATATTCTTAATTCTCTTGCTCATTTCTTAACAGGGACCAGAGGCTCCCCTGACAGTCACTGTAGTTGATAGTATTTAAGTACCCAAAACGAAGCAGCCCTCCTCTCAAATGCTTCTTGAAGATCTTAGTGTAAACTGCTGTATGGGTTTATCTCTCAAGTCATTGTGCCAGTGATCCCATGTCAGGGATTTTACCTTTAAAATTTTTGGTGTTCAGGTAACTTGTTGCCATGGTAACCTGGTAAAATATACGCCAAAAATGTTAAACCTACCCACTGGTACATATGTATGTAAAAATTCTGCTTGGAACTTTGTGCAGATGTTGCTGAATCTACCAGTGAATGGCAGTAGTTAAGCAAAGATTTGTAAAATATAACTATCAATTTTTTTTTTGCTAAAAATGGGTTTAAAAATTATCCAAATGCTTCTAGGTTTAGTTGAGATGAAAGAAATACACTGTGAGAGCCAAGCTTTGAAAACTGGCTGGAAAGGAGACTTTGGGGGGCAGATTCAGATTTTATATAAAATCACCCAGTATACATGAATTCAGCCTGAGACAGCTTGATCCAGAACACTAATTCCACCTTTGCTTCACTGTAAAGAAATGCCTTATGAAGTCTAAATCTGTGTACCCCATGCTGCCAATGGCAAACCCTATGTTTCACTGGTTATTCCAGATACAGGTATGAAAAAATAATGGCTTTAAGAAGAAACTTGCAATTAAAACTAAACATTTATCATTACAGAATTAGAAAAAGAAGCATCAGTGCTATACAGCTGTTTACAGCTCAACAGTTAACATGCTTTTGTTTTTTTCAAGGACTGCAGGAAATCTTTGTCTTCGCTGCCTTTGCTTGTCAGGCACACAGAAGCTATGTTTAAGCTAGTAGACCTGGAAGCATTTCCAACCTCCAGGGTCTAAGCACATCTGAGATTGACTTCATCTCATGTTGCAGCGGAACTTGCACAAGCTAAGCCTTCTGCCTCACCCTGCAGCCAAGTATCCCAACAGTGGCTTGAGATCCAGTTTTTCACCAGTTCCTTTCTCCTTCCTGCTGTCCCCCCAGGTGCTCTTGATTGATGGGAGGGAAACCTGAGTATGAAGCCAGATGGGAGCCAGACCATGCAATGGCTGGGCAGCCTGATGTGGGTGATCAGGTGACCAAGATACATCGTAACAAAAAATGTTCTGCGGTAGGCACCCAGTTTATTACCCTAGGTACAGCCAGAAAGTAACTCCTGACAAGGGATAGCTTGCCTACTTCTAAGCTGGTAGATGAAATTGCTCATCATGTCACTGTGTATTTATCAAATAGTATGTGATCGTGTACTTGAAAGCTTTGGATACGACTTCTCAGTAAATCACCAACAGCTTTAATTTTACATTATGGAGGAAAATCAATAAAGATGTTCATGATAGTTCATCTTCAAACAGGTCATGGTGAACTGTTGAAAAGTGATAAAGATGCTGATCACACTTTGAATCCTTTCTTATAAATGGAAAGAACATTAAAGGAGAAGCACTTTGGTTATAGAAGGTTATAGTCACTTCCAGAAACAGTGAAAAGAACCACATTAATGAAAGAATGTTATCTGCAGGTTGTACTCTACTGAAAGACAGTAGTATGGATAAAAGCATGATATCTGGTTAAAAAGTTAGTTACATATGTACATCAGGAAATTATAATGGTGTAGGAATCAGTCTTCTGAGAAAGAGTGACTTCTAGCAGGTTTCTAACGTGCATATTTGAAATGTAAGTTATGCTAACTAGTATTTACCACTTATAGAAAGCTGCAGAGACTTTCATATGGCTGCATTCTTAAGTGAAAAATGGAAAATTATGTGGGGTAAGAAAAAAAAAGTGAACACTTTCAAATTTGGGACCAGACAAAAGAAAAAAGTTACCCATTTGAAATCCAGAGAACTTTACAATGCTGCAAGTAAGTAAAAGCAGATGTTGTAAAGTTTAGAAAATCAAGACATTATTTTCCTGTTTCCACTGAATATTTCTAAACACATTATAAATAAGCTTTGAAGTAGTACCAAATACTGTGTTTGTTTTGCTGATAGCATCTTCTTATGAAAAAAAACCTTTATCAATGCTTGTTTAAGTTAGAGACTAAATGATATCTGTGTGGTTAAACGACTGGCTTTCTCTTGCAAATACAATGCTACACGAGTTGCAGTGTGTGAGCCCTTCAAAAGCCTATCTGATCTTCTGAGTTTAATTTCAAACAGACTAAATAATCTCTTTTCAGAACATAAAAAATAAACTCCAATATTTTCCAAGTTCCTGAAAATAATATTGTTTTTCTTTTTTTTTTTTTTTTTGATATAAAAAAGGTTGAATCAAAGGATTTTTCTGTTACGCTTATCTAAGTCTGTAAGAGTAGTTTTGGGTGTCAGTCTTATTGTTTCTGGGCATATGATTTACTTTCAGTAAATGTTCAGAGGCTTTAATATGCAAACAAATTGATCTTGATGTATATTTGATTCTAAAGGTACCTATTAAAGATCACATGCATTAAATCTTTTATGTGGCTCTATTGAAAAGTGACCACTGAACAATAGACTTGCTGAGCTTTAAGGTGTTAGATTAAGCGAAGTGTTTCCAAGTAGCAATCGGATTTGGGGGTATGTATCAAAACAGTGTGGGGATTAAAGGGAGACTAAGAATGCAAGTGAATGGAATGATATTCAGTTAGTAGCCAGCTTTAGTTTGAAAGACAGTCCTAAATGACAATGTTGTCCTTTCTCAGTTAGTGAGCCCTGAGGGGACTGGCTATTGAGAATGACAATGGTATTAAGCAGTCTTGGTATTTGTCGCACTACATTAATATTCATCACACTATATCAATATTCCTTAACACACAATGAATTCCCTTTTTATAGCACTAAAATCATGAGTGTGAGAGGAGAAGAAGAGGAAGTATTTTTTCATTTTGCAATTTCCATTGTTAGTTTCCTGGTGAGCAGACAGGTACTCAAACTATAGCAGCCACTGTGCTTGTATAGCTGATCATACAAAAAATTACATTGTCACCATCTTTACTTGCTTGTGGTGGTTTAAGCGGGGTCAGCCACATAGCTCACTTGCTCGCTCCCCCCTCTTCCTCCCCCACCTCCACCCCCACCCCCCTCTCCCAGGGGAATGGGGAGGGGAATTGGAAGAATGTAACTCCCACTGGTTGAGATAAGAGCAGTCCTGTAACTAAGGCATAACACAAATCACTACTGCTACCGCCAATAATAATAATGATGAGGGAAACAACAAGAGAAGAACATACAACCGCTCGCCACCTATACCCAGCCCAACAGAGCGGTGAACTAACTCTTCCTGCCCCCGGTTTTTGCATGACGTGTATGGAATGTCTCTTTGGCTAGTTTGGGTCAGGTGTCCTGTCTGCTTTCTCCTGGCTTCCCTTACTCCCTGACAGAGCACGAGACTCAGAAGAGTCCTTAGTCAGGCTAAACATTTGAGCAGTAACTAAAACCATCGGTGTTATTAGTGCTGTTCCCAGGCCAAAAGTCAAAACCACAGTGCTGCCCCAGCTACTAAGGAGAAAAAATGACTGCTACTGCTGAGCCCAGGACACTTGCTTGATCTGACTTACAGCATTAGAAATTGGAATCTTACTTTACAAAAGTTTTGGATCTGAGATTTGAATGTACTGTTTGAAGTGAAACAGTTTTGATTGGCCTCTGTAGGAGATTAATGCATGTAGATTTGTTTGCATCCCTAAATGGCAGAGGAGCAAGTATCTGTGTTCACCGGTGATGTATTCCAAGAGCACATGTACGGGTACAAATAGCATATGCAGCACACAAGCAATTTTCTCTCAGGCTATTGTGGATAGTTATGTTTGTGTTAGTTGTTCTGGGCTCTCTCAATAGTCCTTAGAAGTCCTTAGGTATAAATAAGTCCCTCTAGAATATTTGTCGTTGGACCTGTTTCAGCAGTCCTTAGTCTTAGTCCAATCACTCAAAGCAGTGCTTGTTTCTCTGACTGCAAAGTGAGTCTGATCACTTAGCTCACAGACTGCTTTGGCGGTTCAGAGGAGCTTCCTTACACAAACCCACACTTTGAATAACTAGTTTTTATGTATCACCTACTTTTCTAAGTTCCTCCAGTTTCTAAGTAGGTTAATACTGCATTTTAATTTAATCTGCCTGAGTTACTTGAGCACAAGTTGCCATAGCAGAAGTTTCTAGCATAGCAGCACATACACATTTGTGATGTTAGACTCATGGTATGAGAAAGCTCACTTTCCTCAAAGAATAATGTGATGCTTTTTTGCTGCCAAAACCAATCATGTGTTGATGTATAATCAGCTGTTAATTACCTAGAGTAACTTGGGGTAGGGAGAAGGACGATTGGAATAACCCCAGTAAGCAAAGGTACAAAAACCAGATAAATAAAACTGTAAGGGTGTCCACTGAGGTTTTAATGGAGCTATGAAGGAAAATTTTAGTGACTATGCTAGCAGATGGCAGATGGAAAGGTGCTTGGCCTGAAGATGAGACAGTGGTCCTCACTGATGCAGCACTCTTGGATTAAGGCAGCATCTGGTCCTAAAGTTAGACCTAAGTTAGTTTGGAGTCTCTGCAGCCTGGGTTCTATTAAACAACTTGCGGATGAGTGGCTGTTGACCGTTTGTCATCAGTACTGCTTTCTGCGCAATGCTGTATATATTGCACCAGTGAGAACGAAGTTCATGGAGTGCCAAAAGAGAGAAAAATTTCATTTTTGTTTCTATTCATGTAACTACCTTATAAATATTCTTACAACTCAGAGCATATCTTAAATGCACGTCAGGACAAGTCTGATATGTCTGCAGACTGCATTTTACCTCCTTTAATTTTTGTTAATTCAGTTATGTACTTTTTTTGAAGCCAGATATTCACCAACCTGCAAACAGCAGGGCCTTACAAAGCATCACTTGCATTCCATTACTGACCTAGTTATATTTCCATAGCTTCTTTTTCCATTCACTCCTTGACCTCTGTGATAACACGGCCTTACAGGCATCCTAGGTAGGTCAAACCATGGCAAGTGGCTTTCATTTACAAGAGTTGTAAGCTCCTTTGGTCATTCTTACCCTTATGCCTGCAGACTGTTTAGTGCTAGGAGCCCTGAGTAGGTTTTTTTAACTGTAGTCTGTAGATGCTAGCATAATGAAAATAGCGCAAGTACCCAAGCTGACTGAGACCTCGAATGAAGCACAGCTTGTCTCACATATGCCAACTTTCAGGCATCAAAAGGTAATTTAATTTGGCCTGCTGAGAAACTAAATTTTGGTTTTAGAGCCATAATGATTAAAAAAGGTTGGGAAGAAAAGTGTTCGAAATATTTATGAAGACCATGTACTACTAGGAAAATCTCCATCATGGTATTTAAAATTATTTTTTTGAAACTGGAAAAGTTGTATAAGCAAATTTGTAGTAATTTTTTAATGAATAAATTCAATTAGCATTCTTTGTCTCTTCTTGCATGAATTAGTTCGTTGCATGATTTATTCTTGTTTTCAGGAAAGAAGCTCAGAATTTACTTACATGCAGACTAAATATTTTCCTTGTTTACTAAGAGTACTTTTCTTACCTTTAGTCTTCACAAATAAATGTGGGTCCATAGTCATTGATGGCTTTACAGGATATTTCAGATATAAGTGTATAGTTATTGTACAGTAGTTAATTTTAATAGAACTACTAAAATACTTTGGAATTAGGATCATTGTTGCTACATTCAGGAGATTGGTTTAAGTTACAGTGGTAGCAGTCATCAGACTAAGCTCTGTGATCTGTGCTGTTGCAGAAACACAGCGTGGTAGAACATTTTCTAGGCCATTATAGTAGGTATTCTCAGCTTCGTATACTCATCTTATGCATTAGTGTTTACACAGGAGCTGAAATAAACAAAGTTGTCACACATGAATCATGTCAGTGTTCAGAAGTACAGAATTTCTTTTTGGCACCACATGCATTTCTTCACACTGTGCCACATGCTTCAGAGGTCCAAATTATAAAATAAGGCAGTGAATTCACTTCTGCAACAAAGACCTGCTTCTCCACGCTTTCCCCTGAAAGCATTCGTCAGTCCTCTAGTTTGTTCTGGCATTACCCATCCATTTGTCATGTTATTTTCAGCTGTTGTGTTGAAGGACACCTCTGAAAATCTTCCCATATAGAAGACTTTTACGACTTTTGAAATGCAAAGGGCTCTGCTGGAAGTATGATCTGCATCTGGACACTGTGTGTTTTTCATTACCAAAAATCTGTGTGTCAGTAAAGATAGGGTAAATTCGTTAAGAATATAAAGTAACTATGTATACTGTCTTTGACTCTTACAGTGAAAAGATGAATTACTGTTCCTAACTTAGAACATCACTGCTTAATACTTGTATATATTTCTTATTACTCAGGATGGTGGTTTTGTTTGTTTGTTTGTTTTTCAAGCTTTAATATTGTATGGATGGTTTCTGTTTGGCCTTACGTGTACAAACTGATTTTTGATGTCGGGGGGGGGGGG
>JASSUY010009942.1:0-20901 GCA_032466535.1 Forpus xanthops | reverse complement strand
CTGATTTTTGATGTCGGGGGGGGGGGTTGTAATGTCAATGTGTTGTTCTGGCACACACTATTCAGGCTGCTAGAATAGAAGTGTATTGTTTTAGGAAGATAGAAAGTGGAAAGTTTAAAGATATACAACTTTTAATGGACAACGCGACAAGGAAAGGGATGTGTGAAGAGAAAGATGTGTCAAAAATAGTTTGTTTTGAAGCCTAAGGGCAAAGAATTTTGCTGCATCTTGCTGATCAGTGAAGAAACTGTTAAGAACTTTTTTTTATTTGTTCATCAAATAAGGTTTTTTCTTTTTTTTTCATTTTGTAAATGGTACAAGCTAAGATATCATCTGGTATCTCTGTTGTATACTTTTAAGAGGAGGAATTAGTTCTGAATTGCTGTTTGGAGCACCGTGAGAACAGCTTACAAGCATAAGCATACAATGTGAACACTGGTACTGGTTTACTTCATTGAGAAATATGCGTAGTTGAGTACTGCTGTTTGAAGTCCTAAGAAGGCCTGTCTGGGAGGGCTAGTTATGACACACCTCAACATGTATCTCATTAGCATATAATAGTGGTGCTTTCACACTTTTTTCTGTTCTATTTTTTTTCATAGACATAGAACAAGATAATGTAACATTCCTTTTGCATTCCTTTTCTATTGCTCAAAATGTGTGAGAAGAATCTTGTATAAAATGACTCCATTGTCTTAAGCCATGAATGAAAAATTATGGAGAACCCAAGAGCATACACTAAGTTCTGGGTAGATCTTTTACACAAAAAATAAACCTACAAAAAACAGTACAAAAAATAAAAAAAGAACACCAACCAACAATAAAAAGGTACCTAAGATAGGAAGCTTGTATATATGTATATAATATATAAAATATATGTAATATACATATAAGTATATATGTAGCTTGTTTTCCACCTACATCTTTGTAGTTTTCTGTACACAGCTGCACACTTTATTTTCCTCACAGTGGTTCAAATTATCACCATTCTTGAAATTGGTTTTTTTTAAACTTATTGAGCCAGGAACACCAATATTCCAGTCAACAATGGTATCTACCTTAGATCCTGCCCCTGGTCATGATAGTTTGTATCTCCACTGCTGGTGGGAGGGAAAAATTCTTGGGAGTAACTGACTCTGAAATGGAAGAACCCTTCTTTGAGAATTCCTCTTTAGTAATTCCTAGCTGTTCATATCTTAGGGGTCATACCAGGATGCTGGGGAGGGACTCTTCATTAGGGATTGTAGTGATAGCACAAGGGCTAATGGGTTCAAACTTAAACAGGAGAAGCTTAGGTTAGATGTAAGGAAGAAGTTTGTTACTGTGAGGATGGTGAGGCACTGGAACAGGTTGCTGAAAGAATTTGCGCATGCTTTATCCCTGACAGTGGTCAAGGCCAGGTTGGACAGAGCCTTGAGTGGCAAGTTTTAGTGGGAGGCATCCCTGCCCATAGCAGGGGGTTTGGAATTAGATAATCTTAAGGTCCTTTCTGCCTCTAACTATTCTATGATTACACATCAGCTGGGCTTCAGCCAGAGTTCTCTCCTGAATTGGGCTAGAGAGGTGAGAGGGAGTTTCTTCAAGCTTACCTCTATACCAGGACTCCTGGTGTGTATGCGTGTGCTGCTTGGTGCTGGCAGCCTCTTAGTTCATAGAAAGGAAACTTCCAGTCCTTAACCACATTAGCATATTGATACTACAGCATTTCATTACAACTTAAAATAGTGTTACATAGTTTTGTTTGTATGGATGATCAAATGGTTATAACTATAGGGCTATAACATTAAATAAGACTAAGTAAGATCTTTGAGGAAGAGACAAACTTCAGTATTTTTTAGACAGTTCTGATAAATATAATTAATTCACTTCCCAGGAAGATGTTTGTTTATATGGAGGTCCATGTTTCTGGTTTTCAAGCATGTGAGGGGTCTGATACTGTAATTGCAGAATGGTTTGGGTTGGAAAGGACCTTACAGATCATCTAGTTCCAACCCCCTTGCCATGGACAGGGACACCTTCCACTAGGCCAGGTTGCTCAAAGCCCCATCCAGCTTTGCTTTGAGCTTCCAGGGATGAGGCATCCACAACTTTTCTGGGCAACTTGTTCAAGTGTCTCACCACCCTCATAGTAAAGATTTTTTTCTTAATGCCTAATCTACCCACTTTTGGTTTAAAGCCATTATCTCTTGTCATATCCCTACATGCCTTTGTAAAAGTCCCTCTCCAGCTTTCCTGTAGGCCCCTTTTAAGTATGGTGCACTCTAATAAGTTCTCCTTCGAGCTTTCTCTTCTCCAGGCTGAACAAGCCCAACTCCCTCAGCCTGTCCTCATAGAAGAGGTGTTTCAGCCCTCTGAGTATCTTTGTGGCCTTTCTCCAGACTTAGCTTGAGCAGATTCACATTCCTCTTGTACTGGGGTCCTCAGAGCTTGATACAGTACTCTAGGTGGGGTTTCACAAGAGCAGGGTAAATGGGGAGAATTGCCTCCCTTGACCTCCTGGTCATGCTCCTGTTGATGCAGCCCTGTACAGAATTGGCTTTCTGGGCTGCAAATGCACACTGCCAGCTCATGTTGAGCTTTTCGTCAGCCATCAACCCCATGTCCTCCTCTGTGGGGTTGCTCTGAATCAGTTTTCTGCCCAACCTCTAGAGGTGCTTAGGGTTGCCCCAACCCAGGTGTAGGACGTTGTGTTTGGCCTTACTGAAGCATGTCAAGGTCTCTCTGGATGGCATCCCTTCCCTTCAGGATGTCAATTGCATCACACATCTTGGTATCATTGGCAAACTCGTTTTACATATGTAGTAATTCTTCATATGATTTGCAAAGTATTTACGATAAAGAAGAAATGATCAAAGCACAATATCTGGCATATGACATGGAAGATTGAAATGTCACAAGTGTTCCACTAGATTTTGCTTCACATTTTTGTTACTGTAGTGAAGATGACACTAATGCATGAATGAAGCCAGTGTTCTTAGGTAACTAAATGACCAAGCATCCAGTTTCTGATTTTATTCAGTTTTTCAGCTTTTTTGTCTGGAAACATTTAAAGTCCATTCTATTTAAGTTGTCCTAGTAGCCTGTGAAGCCAAAAAACAGTTAGCAGAGAGTGCACAGATAAATTCATGGTGGTGGTTTTGCTGAGAAGGAATACAATATTTTATACTAAAGATATGAGCCATGAACTTTTACATGGATATATTGCTTTGCTGTAATATTGTGGGATGACAAAGGAGAATATAACTGAGGTTACTACAAATCATCTAGCAGAATAGGATGTTTTTTTAATTAGAAGTTGTGCAAAGCTTTAAGTGAAGATGCTGTGATGTGAGAACTGAGCACCTGGCAGAAGTCTAGCAATCTATCTGAACTATTTGGCCTGACATTGGTTGTGCTTAGTTTGTGAGCTGCTGTTTGCCTTGCTTAGCTTGCGAGTTATGGAAAAATATTATTTTTTAGAGGGTGGGGGGGAAGATGTGTATTGTTCTGGTTTGGGTTGTTTGTGGGTTTTTTTATGCTGTTTGGGTTATTTATTTTCCTTTGGGTTTTGTTTTTTTGTGTTTTTTTTTTTTTTTTTTTTTTTGTTTTGTTGGTTGGTTGGTTTTGTTGTGGTTTTGTTTGGTTTTGTTTTTACAGAACCCCTGCCCATATAATTTCTTAGAGCAAAGATGTGTACTGTAGATTCCTTTGTTAAACTAAGGAGTAATTTTTTTCTAGGGTTTTTCTTGATTCATTTATTGGTAGCACTTCCCTGGGTTATACAGTTTCACTACACTGGCTAGAGGAATGATGCTCATTTGCATCCACCTTTGACTGCCTCACCTGCTTTCTGCCACTAATATATCTCCACTGGGATTTATTCAACGGTTCAAACCTCGGAGCACCTTCAAACATCTGCTAATTTAAAAAAAAAAATACAAAAAATCAGCCTGCCAAAGAAAAATTTCCTGCTTTTCTCCTAGCCAATGAAGTACATTCTGCCCCCAGAAAAGTATGCTGGCCTATACAAGAAAGGTTGGACAGTAATCTGCTGTACATCCATGTTAAAGTTTAGTTGAGATACTCAACTTTAAACATGGATGTTTTTATTAGTAGCATTCTATTGGAAGACAGTTGATTTCAGTTCACATGTGTGAAGTTTGTGTTCCCACTAATCGTAGTAGGAGCCGTGTTGGGCTGCTGAGAAATTGAAGAATTTATGGTCATGGTGTAGATACCTCTGTTACTTTGTGTTGCAGTTATATTTGTGTGCATTATTAATATTGCCTAAGGGCTTTATTCAGTCTTTGGAAGACTATAATTCTAGCAGGACACTGTATTGGCAGTGTTTGTATTTAAACTCTGATGGTTTCACATACTTAATCATAGACCTATATTTAAACTTGACGTTAAGCACTTGCTTCAGAAGTACCCCCTGAAACAAGATGTTGGCTTTTGAACAACTTTCTCAACCTGAGTCACAGGCCATTTAGCCTCCATTAATGAGAGATGGCCTGATCTTAAAGGGAACATGAAAAAAGTGGCTTCACAAAGCTGCTAGATATGTGCAGCTGCATTTAAAAACAGACTTTATGAACTGCTTGGTTAATGCTACTGAGGAGAACAGCTAAGTACAGGACTTCTAATACAAAAAAAGAAACCACACCAAGCCACCAGTAAATACATGGAATGATTTGGAATGGCATCCTGACATCTGTGGTATGAAGGGCTGGCCAGGAAATACGCTGCAACAGGCTGTGCTTTTACAGTCTGCAGTATTCTTGGCTCCAGTGTCTTATTCAACAATAAAAAACAATGTGCAATATAATGTTTGATAGTCACCATTATTGTGAAAATATAATCACATGTAGAAGTATTTCAGAACTATTTGCAAACACATCTTTATACTTTGCACTGCTTTAAAATATTTCTTATTATCTATCAGGGAATACTTTGAAGTAGATTTTCAAAACCGTTCACCCTACCGCTTTGAACTTTGAAGAGATCCCCATATTTGTGACTTGCCCAAAATGTGTGAAATACCTTGTTGTGAAGTATCAAGCTGTTAAACAGGCCCCTTGCCAGCTGAGTGCATTCTTTCTAAGGTTGTCAGAGATACCAGGACATAGAAAAGTAAGCAAAAATGAGCCTCTTTAATGGTAGAAATACTCAACACACATTTGTCAGATAGTCACTAGAGGGGAAACACATTTTTTCCACAATAAAATATAGTTTTTTTGAAAAAATGCCAGACCAATAACTTTAGAAGCTGAGGTTTTCTAATCGATTTGTGAGAGTACAGTGAGAAACTGTAGAAATTGCTCATTATTGCCACTAAATACATCTGAAATAATAAATATCACCAATGTTTTGCAAGGAATGTTCAAATTATGTTTTTAGAATTAGTTTCTGTATATGAAATTGTAAATACTCTTTGGCAAGAATAGGATCCATCAGTAAGAATTTTGTAAATAATATGATTTTTTTTAAATATTAATCTCTGATGAAATTGCTGTTTGACATACTTGCACAAAGCCTTCTGTGTTATTTAGAACTTGTATTAGTGTAATGGATTGAGCTTAAGATGGATAGAGTCTTGCACAGGTGAATGTGGCAAGCACTGAGATTAATCAATCATTTCATTTCCGTTCAAAAGAAGGGGAGCGGATGTTGAGGCAAGGAGTGGAGAAGAGAAGAAAATAATATGAACTAATATGCAGATGAAACACAAAATAAGGACCTCTCTCTTCCCCTCACCTCCCCCCCCCCCCTCTTTTCTGTTGATATAAAGTCCCTGGGGATTTAGATGTCTTTTAAATCTATTTTTGTCAAAGATTAAATTTTCCTAAGGATAACATGAGGGAGTAGTTGGCATATGTAAGGTATCACTTCTCTGAGTGTGAAAACTTTTATCTTTTTAGTATTTGTCAGTGTGATTTCTGTTTCTCTGCAACTCTGTTCCTTGCTCTGTTTCTTTCATTAAGTATGAAAACATCTGGAAAGGAAGCAAGGAAAATGTATTCAGAATTTTGAATTGCTATGTATGGATGATAGCATATACAAAAAATATATGTATACATGAATGTGTGCACATATATATATACACACACATTTATACTAACATCCCAATGCTAAATATTATAAATATAGCACACTACATTATATAGAAATGTGCCAGCATTGAATTAAGTATTTTGATTCCCTGTTTTATGTGTCTTTTTGGAAATGGAACAGACAATCTAAAGAAACTTTATAATATCTAGAGATTAGTTGCTGGGTTATATTTTTTTTTTTTAAATTTAACATACTTCTCCTGTTCCTGGAAATCAGGAGAAACATTTAACTGTTTACTTAATCGTGCTTTTAACCTGCCATTTGGCAGCAGAAGCAAGGAAATTTCATATTCCGCACTCTGTTGTCAGCTTTAAAAACACAAGTGTAGGATATCAAATTCACATGTCTGTATTTCAATGGCAAATAAGTGTTACCCATAGTGTAATAGTAAAAGAAAATCAAGGTGATGTAAACTTTTTTCAAAAGAATTTACTTTTAGTATTGATTTTACTGCAAATGACTTTTCTTAATCACCTCTTCCTTAGTCATTATGTGTTAATTTAATTTCTTTGATAGAAGAATCCCTAAAATCTTCTGAGCAATCTCCCAGCTAATTTAACAGAAGCCATCTATAGATTATTTAGCAGTTCATCTATCTTGATTCACTATAATGTAGTTGAGAATGCTACTCAGTGCATCATTGCTATCATAAGCATTGAATGTGTGGGACATGCACGTGTTTCTCACAATGTCTATTTTGGATCATTTGCTTCTCAGCAATCTTCCCAAATGGGTTTCCCCTTGGCTTGCTGTGAGTGAGTTGGCGCAGTTGTAGTATAACCTGTGCCCTGAGTGTGTAGACGCTGTCGGCAATCTTCCTAGGAAGCTAGCTAGATTTCAAAATACCATAGCTCTGTTCAACTGCAGTTTTGTTAAATGATGCTAAAAAATATCAGATTGTATAAGTCTGTATTCCAAATAAGAGTTAATTGTAGATTCTTGATAAATTTCTATTTATTTTTCCATCTCTTCTGTGAGAAGCAGCTTTCTTAGCTGAGAGCTACTGCTCCTCCCAACTTGTCAACCCTGATGCTCCACCCCCCCCACCCCCCCCGAAAGGGAAAAAGGATCAGAAATACAACAGGAATAGCAACAAATAGGATAAAAGGGAACAAGAATGTAAGGGAAGAAGATAACCCCCCATTTCTTTGATTTGTTTATTCATTTTAATTACAAATTGATCCAGCTTCCACTTAAATGAATGTCAGTCTGTTAGAATTACGTTTACTGAAATTGGGTTCAGTTGTCACTTGCTCAACTACGCTTTTATTTTCAAATACCTTCAATGTTTATTGGAAGGGAATTTTATGAAATATTTTGTTGATAAATGTTGATCTAAACTGCTGTGATGCAGTCAATTTTAGAATAATGTCAGCAAATGTTGAACCTTTTGTTTAAATTATTACAGTGTCTTTTAAAAATAATGTACTTTTTGCTGCTTGTTTACTGAGTTCTTGATTTTTATTTTTTTTTTCTAACTCAAGCAGCAAATGCTGAAGGATTTAACTTGATTTTTCTGCTTCGATCTCAGTTTTAAATGCCATAGTACCTAGGGTTAGAAACACTATGCAAGAGTCTTTATGCAAATTCCATGTTTCATTACATGGAAACACAACATTCTTACTGTAGTTTTTGGAAAAGCTTGGGTTTGCACATATAAATTCAGGATGACTGCAGGCTCCTCCTTTATTAAGCCTGTTAATAAATATATATGTATTTTAATTTCTTTTCAGGCATGATAATTACTTTGCCTTGAATTTCATTAGATGTTCAAGTACAAAAAAAGCACATAAAAAAGTATTTCTTTAATATGGCATGTTGTGGCTTTGGAAGAAGAGAATGGGGACGTTTTGACAATAATGTGTAGCATTTCCTGTTGGTTGAAATTTTGGTTTGCTTACTAAGTTAGTATTTAATGTTATCATTGGCAAGGCGAGCTTCTGTAGGAAAATATCAGTGCGAATTTTACTAGTGAGATGGGAGTACAGGCCATAAAAATTCTCAGTTTCCCTTTTAAAAACTTAATCCATTTGTCCAACAGGAATGAATACAGAAGGACTAGAGGTTCTGAACTTCCCTCACATCTGCGTATAGCAGTGTATTTTGACTCCAAGCACAATAAAACAATCGTACTTGCTGGTGGTATATGACATAATGACCCAAATATGTTTTTAAAAAATCATTTATTGCTGTACATAAACAGCTAAGTTAGCACAAGGGATGATAAAATAACATTGGTAATTCTTCCTTTAGCTGGGAACCATTGGTGGCCCATTAGGATTCCAGATGTAGCCATGTGTGCTTTTCCATTTGTTTTCTAATGTCTAGTGCTTAGGCCCTTGGTACCTTGGCTGTGGTTGTCAAGAGTGTTGGCTTTTCAGCTTGAGGTCTTCCTGGAGAAACACACTGGCCTAGCTAATAGCTATAAAGCAGCTTATTGTCTTGGGCCTAGTTTGTTGGGACTAGCTGGAGTGAGGGCAGCTTCCTGTCAAAGGTCAAACACCAGCTTGAACGAGTTTTCTATGGTAAACACTTGCAACTGGACCTCAAAATCTAGATGTTAAAATGTAAATAACAAGATATTTTAAAGCACTATTGGAAAGACAGCAATCTGTGACAATTCATATCTCCTAAGAGTACATTGGATTACTTTCAGGTATTCAAGTATTATGGGGAAAACATTCTCTAATTTCTTTTGCAGGCAATAACTTAAAGTACTAAAATGGAATAACAAAAGAAGAAAAAAAAGTGACAAAGATAAGCTGCTTTTGCATGAAAGTTGAAACTTTCAGGTTTTTTTATGAGTTAGGATTCACAGGTCTTTAGCTATTGATGGTCTTGCAATGTTGACTTAAGACAAAACACTTAAAACAGCAAGCTTACATTCAACAAAGGCTTGGTAAGAATGGAGCTGCTGTTAAATTAAGTCAGTGTATTGGTACTTGTTTATCTAGATCCAGACTGTCATAACTGCTGACTCGCTTGGTCCAGCTGAGTGTCCTGGCATTATTTCTGTGAGTAGCTTTCATCTATAAGCAGTTGTTTGTCACTCTGCCCCTTGCCTGATTTCAGTGAGACTATTTGAATAAGCACTATTCAGTGTCATTGCAGCCTACGATGATGTGAATATCTCTATTGAAACAGAAATTCTGCAGCCACGTGGAAAGTATATTGTGAAAAATGCTAATTTTTCTTCTCTTTTAAAATCCTTTATTATCCAAAACAAGGCAGTCTGGACATTACTGAACAGTTTGTGAATATGTATATGTGCATATCCTTGTTTTCATATGTGCATGTATTTTACATAATCACCTACCAGTATAATGTAAATTGATTTGAATTTACTCTTTCTGAGGTCCAAGAACATCCTAGAACTCTAAGGTACTTTTCATCATCCATACTAACTATGCTTACCTGGTGTTAAGAATGTTTTGATTTTCTTAACTTTAAATCCATGGATTTTAAATACTCACAGGGGCATTTCTGAAATGTGGACAGTTTTGTGTATAAGCTAGTTAAACACCTAGATTCAGTAATCAATATAGGTGCCTAGCCCCACTAATAAATACAGAACACAAGAATAGTATCCGTTATTCAAGATGCGAAGCACAAACTCATTACTAGAGTTCAGCTGTATCCATGCTTCTGAGGAAGTTCTGGTGACAAACTGTTTAGCTCCTGCTTACCAATTTATATTAATTTTAAAGCAAGCAGCATAACTTTTTTTCCCACTGGTAAGAAGCTGATGTGAGTAGTCCTGCTGAAAGTATGAGGACGAGTTTGTGCCTACTGTTTTCTGGAAAATCATTTTGAGAGTTTTCAAATGCAAATCCACCACAGCCTATCCTTTAACTAGGAGGCTGTGGGTTAGATGGGATGAGAACCTTTCTGTCCCACGTGAAGCTTCCTCTGCAGCAAAAACTGCAGTGTTCTTGAGGTCAGTGGTTAGGACCATCACATGCAGTAGAAATGTCATTTTGTGATTTTTGGGTTAGGTGGTTTTCTTTTTTTCTCCTTTCTTGCTGCCAAAGTGATGTGTGAAACAGAAAATAGTCTTTCTGGCCTTTATCAAAATGCCTAAATGAGTGCTTCAAATGAAGATGAAACTGGAAGTGTATGGCTGGAGGAAGTGTAGGTAGAGGGAGAAGAAGGTGCAGGCACAGGGCAATGAAGTGAAAGGCCCAAACAGATGAGACTAAGCCTTATCTGTGGCACAGCCACGGGAGTAATCAAAAGCATCACCTGAGTGTTGAGTTATTTTCAGCAGAACTAGCTTTTATAGCTAATCAGTACACCTAATTTCTTCCCTGAACTCTATATATTTTCATTATACATCAGGTTGTTTACTTCTGTACCCATTTGCCATGTTTATATTCCAAATGCTGTCTCAAACAAAGGTTAGATTTCGAATGCCAAAACCATCACAAGTTTATGAAGTCTCTTTTGCTAGCAGAGAATTCAAAGTACAGTGAGAAGTACCTACCTTAACAGTATGTTATAATTGTAAAATATTTTGTGGGTAAGTTTGGCTTTAATTTTTCAATATACCTGACTCTTATTTGTCTGTACCATTAGATTTGTGTAGCAAAGCGTATAGCATGCTTTTTTGGAGTGTTACGTTTTTACTTTTCTCTGCTTGGAGCTTACTAAGCATAAACCTGCAATTGACGTAGAAATTTTCTTAATTATTTTTTTTTTTTATATGTAACTGAACTGTGGTGCAGTCTGATCCATTTGACTAGCTCATTCTACAGCTGAATCGATGTAATAGTTTCTTTGTTCATTTCTGCGCCAGCATTATGTTGCTATGCAACTTCAGAACAGAACAATCCGTTTAGCACGTAAAAGACTGAAAATCGGCTAAATCCCAGCCCTTTTGGGTTTGTGAATTGGAAGTCATGTACCTATCATTAGAATGTTACTTTAGAAACCATTGAGACTGCTAGGTCAGCAAACTTCTTTGAGAATAATCC
The DNA here is from genome assembly GCA_032466535.1 of Forpus xanthops. Classification (NCBI taxonomy): domain Eukaryota; kingdom Metazoa; phylum Chordata; class Aves; order Psittaciformes; family Psittacidae; genus Forpus; species Forpus xanthops. Next base: position 9,835 of record JASSUY010009942.1, on the reverse strand, counting down.
TGTGTCCTTATTAAGGTAGGCAACTGAAATCTGCCCGGTTAATGGCTTCTGCTCTCCTTTCTTCATGCACAGTGGCATCCAGTGGCCAGTCTGTAGATACAAGTGTCATGTTTTGAACTGTTTCTCATAGAGGCAAACACATTAAATCATTTAAAAAATCCAAGGTGAAGGAAAGTGTTTGTTTTCTTTTTTTGGCATTTGCACTCTTTGGCCATCAAAGATAAGCACAGCAAGCCAGAAGTACTTTGAGGATTCATATCACCCTCGACCTTTCCTGGGCTTAGTTGGAACCAGCTGCTGTACAGCTGGGCAGTGACTTGCAGTATGTGTGAGGACACTTGCATACCATTGCTGCTGATAACCACATACTGAGATACTGACAGCAGTGTAACATTTTTAGTAAAGTAGCCCAAGATTTATACTTCCTTTTGAATTGTTTCACCTCCACTCTGGATCCTATTATAAAAAGAAGCTTTTTCCAGTAAAATGGAAACATTTTAGTGCTGGACACTGTTCCAGATGTGTCATGAAGGGGGTAACTCTGTAGTATGGCTGACAAAATGGCAGAGAAATGTGTTTTTATTATGGCTGTCTCTAGTATGAGTGCAGAAAAGAAGTCAGATTGCAGTACATACAAAATATTAACCAATAGAGGTCATGTACTGCTGGATCTTATAGTCACTGTCTAAGTTTTTGTCATTTGAAATTTCAAAGCACTTATTGTAAGACAAATTACATTCTGACTGCGGGAGCATTTTGGTGGTGGATGAGCTCATCTTCAAGTTTTGTGTATCAGTACATGAAAGCATAATTTAATTAAGAGGAAAACATCATTAATGTTAAAATGAAAAATGACATGCAAATAGAAAAAAGCAAAATCAAATGTTAATTGAATGTTGTCAGGGATTAAAATAACTTCTCCTGCATTAAATAGGGAAATAGGAAATAGTTTCCTCAGGGAAAAATACACAATGCATCTTTTAAAGAGCTAACAGTCTATTGCTGTAAATATTAATAGAAGTTGAATGTTCAGACATTTTTGAGGAAAAGCAATATCCATTTAATGGGTATCTAAGCCAATGCTTCTTTTTATTGCTTAGGTGGGAGCTGTATTGGTGATTTTTGTTTGCTTGTAATATTGTTTGTTTTTTTGTTTGTATTTTGTTGATGTTGTTGTTTGCTTGTTGTGTGCAGATTTTTTGGGGGGAGGGTTTGTTGTGATTTTTTTTATTTGTTTTTGTTGGTTTGTTTGTTTGTTGTAGGTTTTTCTTTTTTTTTGTCATGTATGACAGAGTTAAAAGGGAAAGGATCTAGCCATTGTCTGCGAATGAGCAGTGCCCATTGGATATTCTGCCCTATGTAACCATTGTTGAGAAATGGTCACTTTTGCCATGTTTCATGACAAGTTATGGTGGTCACTTTGGTGTCACTGCAGTCCTTATAGTTCCCTTGTAGAACTGTCACAATGAATATTCAAGGCCACAAAGATACAAAATTGCACAGTGGAACTTTGTATTAAATAATGTAGAATGGTCATGCTAAAAATCTTTTCTGTATCCCTGTGTGGAGACCAGATCCAGAGGTGGCTAGATCACTTCTGAGGAAATGAAACATCCTGGATTGATGGCATCTATAACAGAACAAAGCACCTTGTACTTTTAGGTGAATCTGAAATTTTAAGCAATAAAGGCATCCTTTATCCCTTATAGTCTATTTCTGATGCTGTGCATATGCTCTTTGGGGGCACTATGATGCTTTCCAGCACTACTGCTGAAAGGCAACCTCAAAGTAAAGCTGGTCAGTACCTGCTTCTGTCAGATAGAAGATGTTGAGCCACTTTTCTGTTGAGGAAAGTTTTGAATCCTGAGGTTTGAACCGCATTGCTTGGGTTTCCCATGAAAAAGTAACTGAGGCTGAGCAGTACCAATGCATCTCTTGTTACTGGTGTTTTGTAAGTGCCCACAGACATGTTTTCACAAGGCCCTGTTAAGTTTGTTGTGGCTTTACATACTAGATTGGGCCCTTCATGTGGCTTATCGTTTGCCCTGCTTAAGTTTTGCAACCTGAACGGGCTTAAGCAGGAAAATTATTTAGCTGTGAAAAGCAGATCTTGATGAACACAGAAGCATCACCATGAGCTTACAGAACATTAAGCTTAGAAAGTTACCTTCAGGGTTAGGCAGTTACTGAGCAGAGCTGTTGGGAAATGTGTGCATAAAGTTGGTGCAAGTCTTATTTTAAAAGCTTATATTCTGTGCTAGTTATTATAATTTTAATGGAAATCAGCAGTCAATACATTAAATTAAGTAAACTTTATTGAATTTGAATGCAAATTAGAGACTTCTTTCACTTCCATTGAGAGTAAGCCTGACTCAGTGTGCTTAATGACAAGGTTTTGTCATTTTCACCCTCATCAGTATGTGTCCTCTCCTTTAAAGGAAACATTTGTTATACATTTCTATGAACTCAGTTGGAAGAAGAAAGCAGTCTATTAATACATACTGGATAATTGCCTTTACCTGTGACAGCCCTTGGTGTCATTCATGGATCCAGAATGTGTTTGTTTGAAAGATATGTGTAGTAGGTGATATGACAGTTTACATCGCATGCTGGAACTGAAGATGACTTGTAGGTGCCCAATGATTTCTTTGAACTTACCCTGTATTTTCTAATAAAACTAAACTGTTAAAGTTGGATGGGTTTGGGCTACATTTAGGCTGAGAAACAGCTAGGAAATGCTTCTAAAGGAAACTGAAATTGTGCAGGGGAAATCTCCGAAGCCACGCAAGCCACTAGGCCTTGTTTCCCAGCCTTCTGTAAGGGGCAAGGCTGGATGGAGCTCACTGTTCTCCAGCTGGTAGTTAACTGGTAGAGTTCTCTTTTGCCCTAAGTACAAAGCATTTTGAGATCAGCAGATCAATTAGAATTATTGTGCCATTCTATTTCTTTCCCTTTCAATTTAGCTGCTTCTCTTATAGAGCCCTTCATTCAAAACAGTGGGGGCTTCATTTGCTTCCAGTTGGTTTCATCTGCAATGCTGCTGGGAGGTCTTTGGCTGGATGGGTGTCTTGATGCTTTTCATAGCCAAAGTGCATTTATTGGCTTCTATTGTATGAGTATTTAATTTAAACAATGTCAATATGGAAATAGTTCCTTGGCAAAGAATATGCAGAAGGGAGTTCAGATTGATGTTTGCCTGTTTTTTGTTACATATTCAGAAAGACATGCGTAGAGCCCGCTCTATTTTAAAAAGTGAACAGTTGGTTTACTGCTGTTCCTGCTTGAGTCTGTCCAATCGTTGTTGACATCATAAAATTTATTAGCACTGTGGTAGTTTCAAAATGGTATTTCTGTGGCATATGCTTAGTAATTATCACATTTTTTAAACGTATATGCATGCATTTTGTTTTGGCAAAGGTTTAGTTTGCCTTTATCTCAACTGAGAAAATAGTGAACAAAAGGATAGTGGACCGAGTAAGGTAAGCAATTAAATGTCTGTTTGTAACTAATTTATGGTAACTCACTCTCCAAGTGAAATTACTCTTCTAATAATGTAGTGGACTGAATTCAATGTTTACTTGTAGTGACCTTAAATCACCTGAATAATTTGATTTGAGACTTCCAATTGATCTTGAAAGATTCAGAAAGAATAAGCACTTTGGTTTTAATAATTTACTAGGATTGTGTTATTGTTTAATAAAATATTTTTTGTGTTAATCATGTGTTTTAGAATTAAAGATTAACTGTAGCAATGTACAGTGGTTGGAACTGACTCAAAAATTACAGCCTGTATGTGAGGGAAAGCCAGTTTTTTGTTGAATTTACAGAAGAGAAATCCTAGCACACAGCTCACAGAACACACGTGGTGTGTCTTCACTTTTAACATGAAAATCATGCTCCAGCCAATTGAACGTTTTCATGAACTTGTGCATTGCTTAATGTCCAACAGGCAGACCAATAATGTTGTAGTGACTACATTATTAACGTAGGTAATTGATTCAAGTTTCTCAGACGATGAAGGCACCTAATAGTCTAAATAAAAACAACTAATAAAATGACAATATATGCACTTTGGAATTAGTAGGGGGTAGTAGGTTGAGTGACTTCAGTTTAAATTAATCAAATGTTTATCATGTTTTGTTTTTTTTTTCTTTTCAACTTTTAAAAATTAAATTTAGTAGCTTTGTATCTTTTGCTGCTGTTGTTATGAGAAGACCTTAAAAGAAATCTTCCTTCTTGTAAGAATCTGAGCAATTTTTCTGCATGCTGATAACAGTATAATAGTCCAGGGTAAGCCAAGAGGCTATATCACTGTCTTCAAGTTTATTAAGCTGTTTTTCAATATATTTATCTGAAAACATAGAGTGACTAGAAGTGACTTATCATTTGTTTGGCATCAGGATACTGTAGTTTATTGTAATTTAATTTTGTGTAATTGTGTGTCAGAAGAATACATAGATGGGCATTTAAAAGTTTTATAGGTAAGTTTTTAGAAGGTTATGTTTCCAGCTTATTTTTATACAGTGGAATTTTTGATGCTACAGTAAATTAAGAAGTTGGATAATTTTCATATGATATCCTATTTCACTAATACAGAATAACCTTGAGCCACAGTAGGGCAATAATTACCAAACTTAAATCAGAGACAAACTCAGCCAAACAGCTGTTTTCAGTTTGTTAGGAGATCCTTTTGATTTACTCTCTTGGTCAACTTTCATTACTTTATAAGACAAAATTTCACTGGATATTTTAACCCTGAATTCCCAATCGTGTTTGCTGTCTGCTGTAAAATTGCATGCTTGAACTGTCACAGCCACTCAACATGTGAGGGAGCTACTGTTGTGTTTTACATTGATCCCACTTTTCATGACAAGAGATTTCAAATAGTGCAGGTTTCAAAAGATGCAGGTGAAATTCAGTCCTATGCATACTTCTAGATGACCTTTCACTCCTATGGGAAAAGAGGGGAAAATGCTGTGTGTAAGGTCTTCAGTCTGGTGTTTTGTTGACTGAAGTGGTGAATCACATCATTGTGAATATTTGGCACATAATTTCTTTGACACCGATTGTCACTGTTTTTGTTGTTGGTATTTTACAAGGTCAGCACATGTTTTCTATCTCACTCTAAATTTTCATATACTTCCCACGTTTTGATGCTGTGAAGTCTGAAACTTAGTGCTAGCCACTATCTAGCAGTGAACTCAATTGAACTTCACCATGTCTCTATCCAACCACTGTTTCTGTGTTTTTCAGGGCTCCATAACACCAGTATAATGTATTGATAATATGGTGATCAGCAGGAACTGTCTTAATGGTGTTATGTGCTACCAAAAGGAGAATCTAGACATAAAATTTGGGGCTTCCACCCATTTTGCACAGTTTTCTTATTGTTATTCTAATATTGCTGATTTTCTGTTTTTTTCTGTTACACTATATGAACATTTTAGCGATTTTTGACAAATGATTGAATTCATGCTTGAAAGTGTAATGCAACATCAATTCTGTTACTGCAGTTTGTTTTCTTTCCTGGTAGTCTAAAAAGCAGGCATGGGAAAAGGAAACTATTAAATGTATCTCACATCTTTGGAGCTAGTTTAAAATTTGGTTTTTGTACAGAATTGTTGATTTTTAATTTTTTTTTTTTTTTTTACAGCTTCATAATAGTATTTTCTGCCCTTTCTGATTCTTTCTGATTAATGTTTTTCCATTTAGAAAAGATAGTGCTATGCCTCATTACTCTTTTACATCATCGAGCACACTCAGCACTTTTGTGCTCTGTCCCTTACTGTCCTTTGAAAAAAATCATCACCTCTGAAAAATGGGGGCTACAAATCTTGCACTACTTGTGCTGGCTGCTTATTTGTACAGTTGTGACACAGAAAAACAATACTATAGGTTTTTTTGCATGATTTTTTTTTTTTCAGAACACTGCAATAATTAACTACATGTTATCGTGTTCTTAGTAGTTTAGTCTCAGCTCATACACAGCACGTGAATATTTGGGGAGATCAAAGTTATCAAGGTAGCTGCTTCAGAAGATTAATCAATGGAATTTAGTTGTGTACAAGATATGAATGTGTTCTGATTGTACACCAGCAGACTCACCCTGTCTCCATTGGCACTGAGTGTAACTGGTTTTAACTTGATAGACAAAGCACCACTCTGTTGTCCCAACTAGGGGAGAAGTAGATTGGAGCAAAATTAAAAAATCCAAAATGGGGAAAGGCAAGCATGTAGCTGATCTTAGTGAAGAGACATTTATGTTATCTGTCTTGGAGCTGGGGTCTCACAGAGCAGGTGTTCACTTCCATCACATTGATTGGTTATCAGGCCCTGGATGGTTCTGTTTGGTTCACTCAAGGCTGTTGCATATGTTGTGCCATACTTATTCTGTGTAGTTAACAAAAGGCAGAAAGGCTTGCTCTAAAAATGTCCTAAATAGATGTGCCAGGAGATCTCTTTTGCTTTTGAAGAAGGTTGATGTCTTCCAAAGCAAGGAAATTCTTCTTTCTGAAGGATAAAGTTTCTAGGAAAGAATCCTTATAGTGTGCCCATCCTTTCAGTAAGGCTTTTGTGGAATGTCTTCATCCTATGTTGATACTGCTGTGTGCTATTGATGTATTGCTCTTATGTGGCTATGGATGCTCAAAGGAAAAAAAGTGTAGTCAAAAAATTGTGTCAGAGTATCACTGTTGTGTAGCATACTTAGTATCATAGAATAATTAGGGTCAGAAAGGAACTTAAGATCATCTAGTAACAACCCCCCTGCCAGGGGCAGGGACACCTCCCACTAAACCATGCCATCCAAGGCTCTGTCCAACCTGGCCTTGAACACCACCAGCGATGGAGCATTCACAACTTCTCTGGGCAACCCATTCCAGTGCCTCACCACCCTTACAGTAAAGAATCTCTTCCTTATATCCAGTCTGAACTTCCCGTGTTTAAGTTTGAACCCATTACCTCTTGTCCTGTCACTACAGTCCCTAATGTATAGTCCATCCCCAGCATCCCTATAGCCCCCTTTCAGATATTGGAAGGCTGCTATGAGGTCTCCACGCAGTCTTCTCTGCTTCAGGCTGAACAGCCCCAACTTTCTCTTCCTATCTCCATACGAGAGGTTCTCCAGTCCTCTGATCATCTTCATGGCCCTCTGGACTTTTTCCAACAGTTTCATGTCCTTTTTATGTTGAGGACACTAGAACTGTACACAAAGCTCCAAGTGAGGTCTCATGAGAGCAGTGTAGAGGGACAGGATCACCTCCTTCGACTTGCTGGTCACGTTGCTTTTGATGCAGCCCAGGATACAGTTGGCTTTCTGGGCTGCAAGCTTGCACTGCAGGCTCATGTTCATTTTTTTCATCGACCAACGTCCCCAAGCCCTTCTCCGCAGGACTGCTCTGAATCTCTTCTCTGAATTGAATATCATGACAAAGCTCTTCAGGACAGTTTTCTATTTGTTGTTATGAAGACCATTTCTTTTAAACATCAGTTGGGCAAATTTTACATGTGGATACATGCTTTGAGGAGAAGAGAAATAAAGAAAAGCTACTGTAATTGGGTATCACTTTATGTATGTGCTCAACTTGAGTAAAAAACTTTTCACTAGAATCAAAGGAAATGGGCTGTTGATCCATCAGCTCTGAAAAACCATTATCCCCCTGAGAGTAAAATAGCTTTCAATAGGAAAAGTCCTGAGCTGGTTAGTGACAAGAGCAGCTGTTCTCTGTCTCCCTGGAACTTTTTGTGCACAAATACAAACAGGATGTGAGACAGGGACTCACCTCTTTTAACTGCTTTTGTGGAATTATCCTGTACCAGAATTTGGAGGGTTTTTGAGTGTATTTATCCAGTTACGTGATGAACTGCAGAAAATAGCCATAACTTTTATGCTAATAAAAGTCCCTAACTCTAATTCCTTACCTTTTTTTTAAGTGCATTAGGTAGGAAGATGGTGTCATCTTCCCCTAGTAGTTATTCTTAAGCTCCCCTGAAGCCTGAAGGTATTCCACATCTCCCAGCTAACTCTGCCTGCCAAGAGGAAGCCTAAACTTTTTTTCCTCTTGTGCTGTGAAGTTCCTTTCCCTTTTTTCTGCCTGCAGTTCATCACTCTGCAGTTGCCTCAGCCAGGATCTGAGGGTTCTGTCTTTGCTTTCTTGGTTTCCCATATGTGATCTTTCATAGTGCAAACAACCCCAAAACAAGCAAACAAAAAAAATCTTGTCCTGTTTTTACTTAGCCAGGATTACCTGGGTTTTAGAGGTTTTATCTTTGCCAAGAGCCAGGAAGGAATAAAGAGCTAAAGAGGAAATTTTCAAAAAAATTTACTTTCTTTTGATTTTTTTTTTTTTTTCTGGGGGGGGAGGGGGAATTGGGAGGTCCAGGAAAGGTCATGAAATATTTGCTTTTATACTAGAGGACTCGGAAACTCCCTTCTTAGAGAGATATGGACACACTCCATTTTGGTTAGAGAAAAAAACTATTCAGTTTCACTGACAATACCTATAAGAAACATTTACATGTTATTTCTGTGCTTTTTCTTTTATACAGAAGTTACATTCTTTAACCGTTTTATCCTTGCCATAAAAATTTCTACAGCTATAGTCAGCATACTGCAAAATCTCACTTTACCAGTGAGGCATATGCAGACTTCACCAGTTGTTCACCTTATTTAAAGTGATGGATCAAACAAATGATCTCTGGAGTGTGAAAAATAAAAACAAAATTTAAAATGGAAAAGTTAGAGAGTGAATTTCTTTGTAGGAGCTTCCGCAGTGATCACCAAGCATTTTCTTGTCTCTCAGACCTAGAGCAGAAAAGAAGACAAACATTTCTGTTGTCACAGCTGAACCCACTGACAGCAAGTTGTTTGGTTAGTGGCAATGTAATTTCTCTTTGTTCCTTAGTGACAGCTACATGCCACAGTTACTTTATTATTCTCCAGAGCTATGTAATGTTGTGTTCAAGTGATGTATTTGCTAAGTTAAGCATGGTTAACTTTGTCTCTGTGATGCTTAAACTCTGAAAACTGCAGGCTTAGATAATGCCATACTCTTACTTAAGGAGGCATTTGAGGAAGGTGGAGAGAGAGAATAGAAAATACCTGTGTATCCTTATTTAAACTTTTTAATGATGTCCATGTAAAGATGGACATTGCCAAGGACATTGTTAAATAGTCAGTGGATATACAGGAAAATTTCAAATTGAGTCCATGCTCTAATTTACAGATTCTGTGAGAATGAACTGAACTATGACTTGGAACAGATCCATTTCAATAAGTGAACTTGTTCTTCTGAACAGTATATGCAGACAAATACTTGTGGAACATGGCTAGTAGGAAACATCAGTCATTTGACATTGCGGAACTTTGGGGGTTTTGGTATGCAGGCAGTTGAGAGCACCTTCTTAAAATCTTTTCTGTAGCTATAAGACCTGAAAAAGTACTTTGAAAATCATTTGATGTTGCACTGAAGCCTTTGAAGCAAGACTAATGGAACTGGTGAAAGTTTCCTTGTATCCCACATTTGGTAAATAATGGACTACACCACAATGTTGTTTGATGTAAATTCTGCAAAATGAAATTGTTTTCATAACGCCTGTTTTGTTACTTTTGAGGAACAGGCTTCTGCATGCTTTGCGTAGTAATGCATTTGTAGTACTTGAGGTACAATTCAGGCATCTACTAGACAACTCTGTTATAGGTTCAGCGGCAGCAGTCATCTTTCCCTTTTAAGTAGTAGCTGGTGCAGCACTGTGTTTTGGGTTTTCGGCTCGGGAACAGTGCTGATAACACCAGTGTTTATAGTTATGGCTTAGAATGTTTAGGCTGGCCAAGGAC
>JASSUY010009941.1:0-33185 GCA_032466535.1 Forpus xanthops | reverse complement strand
GGAGGAGCCCCTCCGCCGCTGCCCCCGGCCTGCCGCCCGCAGGGTCTCCCGCAGCCCCGGGCTGGCTTCGCCGGGGCAAGGCAACCCCCGACACCCCCCGGTCCCGAGGGCTTCCCCCGTCCGTCCCGCCAAGGCAGCCTCTTTACCTGGTGCTCCTCTAGCTCCTCCACCAGCACCTGGGGAGAGATGGACACACGGACACACACACATACACACAAAGGACGTGAATCCGGCGCCCGCAGCGCAGCGGCTCCCCCGCCTGCCTCCCCCTTGCCCTGGCCCGGCTCGGCCCGTCCAGTCCGCTCCCGGCCCGGCCGGAGCTCCGGGCTCCCGGCTCACCTGGGCGGATTTCTTGCAGGGTCCGGACTGCAGGAACCGGGCGATCAGGTAGTAGAGCTCTGTGGAGGGGAGGGGAGAGAGGGAGGGAGGGAGAAGGGGACACGGTTACAACGGGGGGCGGCCGGAGGGGCGGAGGGCAGCCCCCGCCGCCAGCGATACCCACCGGCTTCGAGCTGGGTCGGGGCGGCCGCCGTCGCCATCCTCCTCAGGAGGCCCGAGGGGGAGGGGGGGTGGCGGATCGCACCCCGGGGAGACGCCGCTCCTACTGCAGCAGAGCCCCCATGGAGGAGCCCCGCTGCCCGTGCGCGGCGCTAGCCCCGGTCCGGCTCCCGCCCGGGCTCATCGCATCGCCGGTCGCCCCATAGAGATCCCGGCCCGAGAGGCAGGCGCCGAGCGCGGTGCAGGGCGCGCCGCCCGCCGCACGGGGGCGCTGCACGGCTTCGCGACACGGGGGAAGCGGCGTCGGGAGGGGACGGGGCGGAAGCGCCTGGCCGGAAGGGGGCGGCTGTGACGCATTGGGGTGGTGCTCGTGCGTCATGCGGCACTTCCGGTCGGTGAGGTGGTGGCGGCGGTGGAAGTGTGTTGTGGCCGGGAGGAGTTGAGTGCTGGGAAGCGGAGGATCGGGCAATAATCGGTTGTTAATAGGGAGCGCGGGGATCTTTAGGGACACGGAGCTCACGCACGGTGAGCTGCAGGCACAGGTGCATAGAATGGGTTGGGTTGTGATGCGGCGAAAGCTCCAGCAACAAACTCGCCAGCGAAGGTTTCTTGTTGACAAGCAGGTATTCTTTATTGTGGCGCCTTGAAACACGGGGGACAGCTCCTCCTAACGTGTGTCCCGTATTGCCACACAGGCCGTCCTTATGTAATTATTTGGGTATACATACAAACAAAAATGTGATGGTCTTTGAGGGTCGTGTACTTCCAACAATCTTCATCGCTAATGGCAGTCTTTGAAGCACCAGCTTAATTTACATTACACATACAGCAATCATCCTATCCTTCTACTTGCCAGTTTCTAGTCTGGGACACTCCCCAGTAGATGTTAGCACCAACTTAATGGGTTCTTTGACATACCAATCATCCTGTCCCTGTACCCATCAGCCAGTTTAACTGTGACCATCCTGGACATCTGCTGATCCCAGACACTCCCTGTGCCCCGGTCCTGTTTTCCTATTGTTTTTCCCATGTTTTTTGTACCGAGGTCCTAAGGACCCAAACCTGTGTCAACTGCCTTCAAGTACCAGTTATTTTCCATTACATAGCTACCAAACCCAGCCCTACCCAGACTACATTTGGTGCCTCTTTGTCTCAGTTGGAAAGGACCTTAAAGCTCATCCAGTCCCAGACTCCTGTCATGGGCACGGATGCCTTCCACTAGAGCAGGTTCCTCCAAGCCCCGTCCAACCTGGCCTTGAACACTGTGAGGGATGGGGCAGCCACAGCTTCTCTGGGCACCCTGTGCCAGCGCCTCACCAGTCTCACAGGGAAGAACTACTTGTGTCTAACCTATTTCAGTTTGAACCCATTATCCCTTGTCTTACTGCTGCAGTCCCTGATGAAGAGTCCCTCAACAGCATCCTTGTAGGGCACCTTCAGACACAGTTTAATCCACCATAAACATAGACAGAGTTGCTTGAGACAAAGTGTGATGTGGGTGCCTGGGGTTGGGCACCTTGAGAAGCATTTCATTTCTCAGACATGCTGTCGTGCATTTCTTGTGAAGTGGGCAGTGCCAGTGCCTCAGCAGATACAGTCAGTACTACACCCTGAGGGGCATGATCATGCCAAGGTTACAAGATGGGAGGCTGCAGGAGCCAAATTAAAATTGTTTGCTCCCAGTATTCAGGAAATGAAAATATGATTGATATAGCTCATGTTCCCATCAAGAAAAATAAGGCTCAATATCAGTCGCTGTCAGTATTCTCAAGGGAAACAAATACTTTGTCGGTGGGAAATACCCTGTCAAAGCTCCATAAATTTATGCCACCTTATTACTAAGTTGTTCAAACATTAAGTGAATTAACAGCATTCTTTAGTGTAAAACTGTGGTTTGCCACCATAACTACTTGGCATTGGGTATTAGAACTCCTCAAGCCTTGGCAGTATAACAATCAGTGTCATAACTGGAAAATGAAAAAAGACAACTCATCTTCATGCTTTGAATGCCAAGAGCTGAATCATCCTCAGTAGATGCCATTGAAACATTAGGAATAAATTCATTGTGAGCATGACTGGGCTTTCTGCAGAGAACTGTTTTCAGAGTGCTACCTGTTGATGCTGTCAGAATGTGATCCTTCCTGCTGGAAGCGTCTTATTGGGGTGTTTCAGGGAGTTCTCTGGAGGAGTTGGGCAGTTGACAATCCACTGCTCTGCATAATTCACCTAAACTCACCCATCTCTTTACACAGCTGCGGGAGTTGTTTTGTGCCAGGAGTTGACTGGGTGATGTGAAGAACTTGTTTTATTCATCTGAAGTTCTCAAGCTACTCATGATTGTTTAAATATATAAAAAAAGTCACTCTTGGAATCTTTTTTAAGGTTCATTGATCAGCTCATCACCCACAGAGACACAAAGTGCTGCCCCAACAAGCTGCAGACCTCCTTCTCTAGGGACAGTAACGACTCTCCCACCTCTCCAGTGTTACACCAGAGCCTCTGAAGTTACAGCACAGGTGCTTCCTCTGAGAGAGACAATCCAAAACTGCAGTTCTCAAATTACCAGCTAGGAAAACAGCATGATGGTACTCGCTCTTCTTAGAGGTAGCATGTTTCCCAACTGTCTAAAAAACTGAGAATTGCAAGCTCATCTTTTTATGCATGACAGGGATGCATAAAGTATATGTTTTATAATAATATTTTATAATATACCCTGAAACTACATATCTCTGTGTCAAGAGAAATCACAGCACCATAAATATTGTATATCACCATGGCTTGGTATGTTCTAGTGCTAAGAGTTGCCCAATACATTTCTTTATGAATACAGTGCTTCCCTTGGCACCTTTTGGTGGGTGCCATATTGAATCCTCTGTGATTTGCTTTTATTTGAGCTTTGGGGTGGCAATGCATGAAGTTGCGCCACCACAATAGGCAGGATTATTCTTTGTGGGTCTGTAGAGCTGATGGGAATTTCTGTGGTAGCTAAAATAGGGTCTGAAATGGAAAACCTGGGATAGAAAATGTCCTCAAAAGAAGCTTCTCTGTCCCTTGTTTATGTCCTTCCCACACCATTCCGTACAGAAGCCTCACTTAGGCTCTTTGCCTAAGTGCATATAGGTACACGACCTCGTTGCTCCATGTTGCACCCTCATTGCTGCTCAGATGGATTCATGCATCAACAAGAAAGGAGCATGTTAGTAATCACCCAACTATTTGTTGTGTGTGTGGCAGAGTACAGGTGCGCAGGCATCCTGCAGTCCAGTGAATACAGAGGTTAGTTGTGCCCAAAACAGCCATTGTATAACTCTTCCCTTGGCTGGGCTCTGTCAGTGTGTTGTGGCTGCAGTTTACTGCTCTACAGTGATTCCTGGTCCCCTTCCCATACTGCTGGCTCCCCATCACCTCTGCTTCCTACTGTTAATGTTTTCCCAATTGCTTTACTATTCCCTGAGGCTGCTATAAGGGCTGTGATCGGGACCTCTTCCCACTTCTCCCAGGCTTCCCCTTAAAGAGTCGTCTGCCTGGTGAGTAATGCCCATCCTCAAGTGCAGCTTTCATTCCCTGGGAGCTCTGTCTCCACAGCACACTGCAGCCACACATGCATCTTGCAGCTCCATGACTCATCTCTCTGGAGCCTCTGCGTCCAAGCAGCAGCATGCTGGGGGATGGTAGTAAATCTCCTAGTGAAAGCCAGATTTTATGGTTGTGCTTATTCATCTTTCTCCAAAGCAGAACTCTATTATGTAAATGCCAACAGAAGCAGCGGCACCAAATAGTGAGGAACACATTAACTGGCGTGGTAATTGTTGTTAATGGACAACGGAGGTACTGAGAAGCAGGGATGCTTTGAGAAGGAAACTGGATGGTAACAGTTTCTTTCCATACTGCTCTTTAAAGAATAAATAAGTAGAAATGAAAGCCTTTAAAGGATAGGAGTGGAAACTGATAGTATTTGAAAGCCCATCGCTTCCACCTATTTGTTTTTGTAGAAACCTCTCAGCATGAAAACAAGCCATTTTTCAGCTTTTTGCCTCTTTCTGATCCACCCAGGCTGCACTAGTGCTTGCACTCAGGGTACTTCTCATACCTGTATTCCACTATGAAATCGCCCATCATGCCCTGTTACTGCAGTTGAGAGTAAATGCAAGCCAGCAGAGTTTATCCTCTTTAATTTGATTATAAATTAACTTCCCAATAGTCAGCTTATAACACCAAGTAAAAGTCTTTTTTCCTTTAGTGTTATGCTGTCCCAGTGAGTCAGATTCTGACCTACTTTAGTATAGTGTGAAAACACTACTGCAGTTTCTCACAAACCAGACAAAAATGTACTACTTCAAACCAAAAAAGGAAGGTTTAGAGTGGAATCCTTCTGGTGTGCCTGGATTCTTTTTTTCCTTTTCAGTAAATGTAGATGGGATTATATATGTCTGAATCCATTTTGGGTTTAAACACTAGAGCAAGTTAAGCATTTTCAACTTTTTCCTGTATTTTCCATGCACATTTATGTGTGCATCCTGCTTATCTTGGGCCTTTCATGTGCAGTCAAGTGGCAAACAAGTATCGTAACTGTTGCAGAAATGAATTCCAAGATTTTGTTTAACTGGTAGAAATATAAGTGCTATTTAGAAGGAATTTAAGGATTGGTACCTTATACTATGCAGTTACTACGTAAGCAAACATGAATATAGAAAAGTCAAGGTTTATTTTAGGATCATCTTTAAATGTGTCAATTTAAAAATTAAATGTAGGTATTGCAGCTTGTTTATTCTTTAAAAAAATGAGGTGCAAAAAATTAGCTTTGCTTGAGTGCAGAGATTCTGCATGCAAACTGCCACCCCGTCTTGTGGGACATATCTCCGCATTTCCACTCCTTCATACAGCTTTCTCCCTGGATATGCGCTGTTAAATACTAAGTAGCTGCTGGGTATTATACAAGATATGCTCCAGGTTTCTTGATATTAAAAAAAAAAAAAAAATAGTAAATTCCCTGCTGCATCATACCAGTCTTTCCTCTAGATGGTGCCTGAAACCCAAGAGTCGGCTGTAATACTATCCCATATGGAAGACTATTGGGAAATAGGACGCCGCTCACCTTTGTTTCTAAATTCTATCGTATAACACTTCATCTCAGTTGATAGATTACTTGTTCTGCATAATGTACATACAGTGTTTCTTCCTCTTGAGGCTCTTAAAATCCCTTTGCTAGAGCCTAAAGTGCCACCTGCCTGGAGCAGTATCATCTGCTACTCTGTGGACCGATCCATATTTCATATTTCTTATGGCAGCCATTAACTGGTGTTAGCTGTTGATTGGCTAGATGGTATGTACATCACTGCTGCAGCTGTAGGAGCTTATTATTTGCCTAGTTTTCAAATAAATTAATTCTCTCTGAATATTATTTTCTATTTTTTACATAGAAAGGCAAAATTTAAAAAATGGATGAAATGCATATGAAAATGGGCAGCAGTGATCTGTGTATCTATAAGCTCATAGTTTTGTAAGCAGAAGGACTGGGTAAATAGTGTCAGTATTCCAGTGTATTCAGCATCACTAAATTTCAACATTATACCTGAAAGTGCTTGTAATTCAGCAAGTTCTATAAGCAGGAAAATTCATAGAATCACGGAATGGTTTGAGTTGGAAGGGACCTTAAAGCTCATCGAGTTCCAGCCCCTGCCATGGGCAGGGACACCTTCCACTAGAGCAGGTTCCTCCAAGCCCCGTCCAACCTGGCCTTGAACACTGCGAGGGATGGGGCAGCCACAGCTTCTCTGGGCACCCTGTGCCAGCGCCTCACCACCCTCACATGGAAGAACTTCTGCCTAAGAGCTCATGTAAATCTCTGCTCTGACAGTTTAAAGCCATTCCTCCTTGTTCTGTCACTACATGCCCTTGTCAAACTCACTTTCCAGATTTGTCATTGACCCCTCTACACCCTGTCAAGGTCTCTCTGGATGACTGTTATTTATAAGCAACAAGGTAGTTTTTGTTAATGTTGGTATTACAACTGTGGTTGGCAACATCCCTATCTAAGGACCTGATTCTGATCCTGTGTCCCCAGGAGCTCCCCAGTTAGGATTGAGCCCATATCTCTACCCTTTCCCAGCAGCCTAGAACTTCCCATAAAATGCCCAGGGCTGTTACCAGCTGGGGATCATGAGGCTCAAAAGGGGCTCTCACCATAGAAACACCACCTTTTATTTCCTAGGGATAATTCAGCAACTTCAAATATTGCTGCTTTTTTTTTTTTTTTTTTTCAATCTTTGATATTTGTGTTTTGATTTTTGTGGGTTTTGGAGCCTAATCCACTTCTGGAAGTGCTCAAGAGCCATAAGCCTAGGTACAGTGTGTGACTACAACTGGGAATTCCTCACCTCTCCTCACATAGCTGGACATGTAAATTTTACTGGAACTCCACCAGCTAAGTGTATAATTTAAATAGAATTATGTCCCTATGTATCCCATACTCTGCTAAGTTATGAGGATTTTTATGCCTTTTAATTCTCTTGCCCAGTATTAGCTATTTTTGGGAGCAAGCACACATGGTTCACGACAGGTTTTCAAAGTGCTGCTTTTATTGAAATAGAAGTTTAAAGCCAATTGGGTGTATTTTATATATTTATCGATATCCATAACATGTAGACATTGTCAATAAGTTCATTAATACTTCTGTGGGTTTATCTTGAACTTTCTAAGTCATTCCTAAAACTAATCCTTCAGGTTGATGGTGAGGACAATGAAATGGGCTCTGTGAGTCTCACAATAACACCAAGATTACAAACCAAAACCAAATCAAGGAAAAGTCACCTCCCTTCCCCATGCTCTTTATGTATCCCTGCTATGTTCTCTTTTAGGCATCTCTTCCAAATAAGAAAGTCCTACTCTGTTTCACCCCACAAGGTGATTTTTGCAACCCACTACTCCTTCCCCTTATGTTTTCCAGTTTTTCTGGGTATTCACCGTGTAAAGAGAGGGCTGAAATGTGGGCTGAAACCATAGGCTCCTGCAGAGCTATAAGAACACTTGTTTTGATTTGTTCTCTGTGTCCTCGCTGATAATTCCTTACATCTGTTTGCCCTCCAACTGCCCTTGAGCACTGTGCATAGCTCTATGACAATGCCAGCTCAGTGAGCAATAGTCAGTGTGCATTTGTAGTGATTTGTATGATTTTGCATCCATCAATGTTTAATTTCACTTGTGGTTCTAGTCCTTAAATCCCAAACCTGCTTTAGACCAGAGGTTTCAAACTAGGGTTAAGCAGTCTGGCAATTTCATATTTGAGCACTTCTCTGGAGCTCTCAAAATGCTGTCCCGCACAGGAATTTTGATCCTTTTATTTGTATTTATTCAGTTTGAAGCCTCTTCTAGTAGTCTTCAGTTTGAGTTAACTTCTCTATCTTATCCCTCATAAAGAAAGGCTTTAACACGGAAACCTCTATAAATTCCTCCATAGTAAACAGTGAGTCACATATTTCACTTAGTTCTTGTACTTCCATCATTTTGTGGACTTACACATTTTCCTGTAGCCTTCTAGTTTTTATCTCTGGGAAAAGCCTGATATCCTCAGGAGTTTGCTTTTCAGAATTTCCCTTTTTTTGGAGGGGGCCTTAACTTTTTAGGATTCAAGATACAGCCTGCTAGAATATGTTCCCCTTGACACCGCCATTTGGAGACGACTTGCATTATTGTAAGGTCCCTTAAAGCTTGATAGACGGGCTAATTTGATTTAATCTCTGGTGAAGTGTTTTTCAGCACCTGCAAATACTTGTCCTTTTGGCTCTTCCTTTTCACTCCTTTTACACCAATAAGAGAGTTTTTCTTTACAGTTTCTGAAGTCCCTGAGTTCTGTGGCTGAGTGTTGGGCTGGTATTGATGGAAAATAACACGCAAGGCCAGTAGATGCAAGGTGAAGCCATGGAGGCAAATACTGGCCATAAAGACAGAATTCTGTCATCGGTCTTTACTTTCACTGGGTGTTTCATTTGCACAGACTGTAGAGGTGAAAAAACCCATCTCTTGTTTATTCTCCACATTTTCCATTAGGTCTAACAAATCTCTTTCCAAGATGCTTCTGGAACAGCCAAGGAATGTTTCCTTGGGAGACAGAGTACATCCTGAGATGGGGTATTGAAAGGGAGAACAATGCTTAACCTCTTGCAACAGGTTCTTACTCAGGTTTAAATGCATCAGGTTTGAGCAAATGTCAGACAAATACTGGGAGCACCAGTGTAGGGATTTAAGGAGAACAGAGTTTCATGGGATGCTTCGATAGTCTTTGAGGAGATTCATCCTGTCTTTCTTACAAGGATGTGGGAAAACAACACATGTTGCAGTGCTGCCTCCCTTTTGGGAGAAGAAAGCAATAGGACAAAAACTCTCGCTGGAACTTTCCTCCTGCAGCACTTTCATCACATCCTCCCTAAGGGCAAACAGCTTGAGCCGTGGTCACATTCAGGGCACGAGGAGGACCCATCCAGCTGCATCAGCACTGTCCCGGGAGACACAGGCATCCCCAAGCTGGGGACTTTCTTTGTTCCTTGCAGCCCCACCCGCCTTTTTAGCCAAAAATGAGATTTTCCACTAACTGTGGAAGTCTCCTCCTTGTGTTTTAATACTAGTTTTGGCAATTTGCACCCAGATCCTAAACTACCTTATCGAGGAATCAGCATGGCAGCCCTGAGGTCCAGCCCCATCTGAGGTGACAGAGTTGGTTTTTTTGGACAATATGGATTTAATGAACAACAGTCCAGCGCTGGGAACTATTTCACTCAAATAGCTGCAAAATAAATGATGGGACGTTTTCCAATGCAGTGCTGCAACCACCCAAAATACCACTATAAAATTCACAGATGCAAACCAGAGTGCCTTAAGCAAGGCTTAGGGGGATTATTGAATTAAATTGGTTGTCCCTTCCTCCCTTCCCCCAGTCAAAGACATTAGAAATCTAAATACAAAAAAGGGTGTTAAAACAACACAATGGGCTTTGCTAAAATCTGTAACAGTAAAGAAACTCATTGTTAGAGCTGTTGCTTTATTCTAGGCTGCTATTGTGTTTAGGCACAGTGTTGTGTTTGCGAGGGTTTCTGTCGGGAGCTGGAGAGCTGTGCGTAATCTTATGAAGCACAGACACTGCCATGGCTCTAATGCTCCCGGAATGGCTCTGCTTTGGTAATTCCCTCTGCAAAGAGAACTGCAACTCAACCCTGTACAGCGCAGGACCGCTGCCTCCACGCCTCCGCCACCAAATTGCTCTGCCTGACTTCAGCATCCGTTACCTACTGCCCACTATTCCCAGCTCTGTCTTTTCCCCAGCATCGCAAGCATCCAGCTCATTCCAAGGGGAGTTTGTGCAATGAAAGCTTTGCTTTAATCTGTGCTGGATTTATCCAGATGCATCAATCTCTAGAAGACTTACATGCGTCTCAGGTCTTCTACATGCACGTAGCCTTGGTTTGTTAATCTGGAAATGGTTTATTTGAAATTTAAAAGGAAAGAAACCTTTAAAACTGCTTTGCTTGAACTGCTTGTGACTGTGCAGTGGAACAGGCTCTCAGTCATACCTATAGTCTGGTGCCTGTGTCGTAGGTTTAGGCTGCTGTGTGGCACACTGTGCCTCTTTTAATTAAATTAATTAGAGCAAGAAAAGCATTTCCAATTTAAATTTAAATATTTAAATGCTGTAGTTGTTTAAATATTCAGTCTGTCGAATTAAATACTACAGAACCTGTTTCACCTAAATGACCACAATAATATTTCCTTACCAGGCAATCCCTTTTCTTTACATTTTTCTTACTGTCATTCCAGATCCTTGTATTTTGCTTTTATTTTAATGCAGTTCTCTTAGTGATAAAATAAATTCATTAGGCTTGGGATAAAGAAGTGAGATATCTGTGGAGCAACAAATAGGACTTAAAGAGATTTTAAGCTCTTTGAGTTTGTTCTTGAGTGTGCTGGAGCCTGGAGGAAGATCACTGCACATGATGCACCAGAGCCACATGAGTGATGTTAATAAGTGCCAATTGGTAGAGCCACCAAAGGTTATCTTTGACCTTCTCACAGTCTCCCATTGCAGTAGCCGAGGAGAATGGATAAGAAATGAGTACAGGAATGTTTTTTTGGACCAAGTTTTACTGTGGCCCTGGCCACCCTCACCCCACACCACTCCCCCCTCTGTCTGCCAACAGTCCCATGTCCCCCCATGCCATAGCATTGACGCTTCATCATGCAGACTAGGGCTGACATTCCAAGGTATTTTGCACCACCATGTGAAGCCAATGTCTGGTTTAGGAAGGGATTTGGGATGTTGACCGCTTGTGACAAGTGTAGCCTGAAAGAAAACCAGAACGGTAGCAGTTCAAAACCTGAATAATATTACTATGGCAACGAAATAACTCACCTTAAAATAAAATGTGCATTGGAAAGCAGTCTTACATGCTCAGAGAACAGATAAAAACAGATCCTATTTTTTTAATGTATTTTTTGCTTCCTTGAGCTCTTGACCTATTGGATGCTGCTGCAGATATAAAAGAATCCAATTTCTATCAACAATGAAATGCAACTGAACACAACCAAATCTCCAGCACTAAAAGAAGCTCTCCAAGGAGTGCCACAGGTCTTACAAATGAGGTCATAAGCCCCTGGTGACTGAACTGCCCTTTAGCTTTTCACTAAGGGGTAAGCAAGATTGAGCCTCAGCTCAGCTCCATCTCCAAGCAAGACTGGGCGTAAGACCTGGGCATTCCCAAAGGAGCAAGGTTTTGTCTTGATGGGCTCTTTTAATAAAGCTGATATGGGAATGTTTCTGTGAGGTATGGTTAATGGCCTTAGGTCATTACTGCACAATTAACAGGAATAGCATGTTATTGTGGGCTGAAATAAAGCCGGAATGAAAGCAAAACTACTAACAGTCTGTGCAGGCCTTTTTACCTTTCTTTTCCTCCCAGGCTAGAGTAGAAGATTGCCATGCCTGCAGATGTGGATGGGTTTTAATTAAGATTAAATGAAGGAAATATTTTTATTTAATAAATGGACTCTAGTATTTGAGCACTTTGTGTTTTTAAATGAAGTTTTCTTGCATACAGAGGGAAGGGTAACACCTACATCCAAGCAGTGATGTAGGACATGGATCTTCCTTTCTGCTCTGTCCCTCACCTGAGGCTGCAGGGAGGTGATAGAGTACTGACAGTGAGGTGAAGGATTCTTCTGCACTGGGCACATCTGTGCTGAGCCAAGTCTGGCTCTGTCTTCATTCACCCATCAGAATGGTATATAAGATGCTGTCAGAAACCATTCAAAAGACACAATATGCTCACTGCTCCTCCCTTCACTACTGGGCCAACTATAAAATAAATTCATTTGCATTGATGGTATTTGATCTTGACAGATTCACACCAGCTGCTTTTTTTATCAGTTTATTAATCTCCAAGGTTCACTGCAAGTTGATTAATATTTTCTTCCTGCTCCCTTCCCAGGTAGCTCAGTTAAGCTCTATAATTCCCCGCTTCTGGTTTTTGAAGATGTGTAATATGTGCAACCATCAAGCCCCAGGGACCTTGCTGTCACTTTTGGGTTGTTGTGGATGATCACCCACTGTGGCGTCCATGTCCAGGCTGTGATGCTCTCCATGACCTGCGCTCCTCATCCCCCCACCTCAGTCAGAGGTGTGGCAGCTGCATCTCATGATTTGAACTCAGCGTTTGTAGTTTCTACTCCAGCAAAGATCTTTATATCCCTTGTGGAAAGTCTCCCACCCCACTCCACCTGGAAAGCAGCTGGCAGAGGTTTCCCTATATCTCTGCAGTCCTTCAGGTTATCCGTGCATTCGCAGTGCTTGGCCAGCATGCTCTGGAGCTCGCTCAGCCAGTCCCCTTGCAGGTTGGATTCCCTTGGTGACAGCAGCTGTGTCCCTTCTTGATGTGAGTGATCATATCCTGAGGGTTTCTTACATTAGGGGGAGAAATAGGGGCAGGTACTTCATGGGCAGCTTGATGTCCTAGACCCGAAGTCCAACATCCCTTGATGAGCATCTCTGCTAAGCCTCTCTTTTCAAGCCCACACTTTCTTCACAGGCACTTCTGCTTGTCTTTTCCCAGCTCTGCTTTTCTTCTTCAACTTCCCGTGGAGGCAAAGGGGCTTTACTAGCCATGGCTAGAAAATTAACTCCAGTCTGAGCCAAGTTTGACCTTGATGTGAGCCAGTCCCACAGTAGTAGACAGTCCCATAAAATAGCAACACAGTCACTATTTTATGCCTTTCCTAAAGGGAAGGTGAGTGGCAGAAGCACCATGTTCCACAAACAAGGAATATAATTGTTAGGAACTTAGTGAGGAGCTGCCTCTTATCTCTAAACCCAAAAAGCAGTTGATGAAGCTAAATTACTCTCTTGGCTTGTCTAATGCAACCACAAAAAGACACAAGACTCAGGGACAAGTTGTATTCCCCTGTCTGGCCACATCCCTGTCTGTGCCCATGGGAGGTTCCTTCTCTTTAATGAGCATTTCCTTGGTGGATGCTGCCCATGTCTGTGGTGGAGCACAGTGTATCCAACCCTGAGGGCAAGGCTGGCAGCTGAGCTCAGCCTCAGTTTTCTGTGTCTTTTCTTATTTGTTTGGATTTAAAAAAATAACCTTGTGCACATTACAATTACAGTAAGCTTTTTCAATGTAAGGAGGGAAAAGAAATCAGCAACTTAGACTTCAAATACATTTTATACCCATTTCTTAATAGCATGGTGCTAGCACCATTTTCATGTTTAGCATTTGCCTTAAATTGTGCTTGAAATTTGGAGTTAAATCCCCTTTGTACAGTAAATAGGCTTAGTGCAACAGTGCCAATCAGCCCACTGCCCCCCTCCTTTGTGGGGAGGGGGGCAGGTTATTTTTCAGGAAAAGAAAGAGCCCACTCATCTGACATAATTTGCTAAGATTCCCTTCTCTAGTAACTGAAATAAACCAGGCTATTAAGGCTGTCATTAGGAGCAGATGTGGCTGCTTTAGGGAGAGCAAGGAGCTGCTCCTGGCTCCCCCCGTCTGCTGAATGAGCCCTCCGTGCCACTGCCCATCAGCTCGGTCTTTATTCTCCTGTGTTAAAAAATCACAAACCCCATCAAAGACAGAAGTTAATATGCATTTGCTATGGAGCAGGAAAAGCCAAGAGTTGCTGATAAGTATGTTATTCTGACAGATGTGAGATCCAGTGTATTAATATGTGAAGCTCAAGGCAATGAGCGGGGACTAATTATGGCTAAGTATTTTTCATGGACATAGTGTTAATCTCTTTCAGACAGGCCCAAATGCTGATTCCATGTTTGTTCCCTCCAGCCAGGTTTGTTTTGTCATTGTTTCTGCATTAAATAGGAGCAACGGGTGGAAATTCCATAGGTACATCTGGGAATATCAGACTCTCTCATGAGAGCCTTTTTCCATCCCATGGGCATCCCAGCTGGGTTGGAACCACGGTGGTTCAATCACAACACTGCTGGTGAAATGCTCCCGAGTACTCTCATAATCCTGGCCACTTTTGAAAGTGGAGCAAATAGCTTTGTCCATCTCTACGTCAGCTAACCATTGATGGGAATCATGCCATGGTATGGATGTGGCTGTGCACTACACCAAGTTGGAGTAGCACCAGCAGCTCCTTAGAGGGGAAACCCTGCAGCAAACAGTTGTCCTGTTCGGCTTCTCTCCTCCTTATCAAAGTCAAAGAGCATTTATGGGGTAAAACATAAAGGCCACAGGAAGCACAGCACCCATGTTTCTGGCCTGCAGCAAGCCTTGACTAATCCAATATAAACAAGAAATAGGAATTGCCTGGTGTTTCAGGTAGGATGCAGAGATCTGGTAGCATTTGATTTTGAGTTCATCAGGATGATATGCTGCCACGTTATGCTGAAAATCATACTTATCCCCAGGGGCTTTGATAATGATTCAGATGGAGAGATGTACCCAGTGCTCCAGCGGTTGATGGGAGACCCCGGGCCGGAGCTATTTTAAGCCAAGCAAAAAAGCAGCCGGCGTTATGCAAACCCCATCCATTCACTGTGCGCTGGGCACACAGCGGCTGACTGTAGATGTGTCAATAAGTGCTGAAGGCTCTGCAGAGCCATGGTTTTTCCCATTTGTTTGACAAAGTTCAGCACATTCACAAAACCCAAGGAGAGCCCTGCGCAGCCGGCAGGACGCACTAGCAGATGTGGCTGTGTCGGCAAGTCGGGACTTCTGGCTTGTACAGAGTTGAGCTGCTGCAAAAATAAATATATTTACAATAATTAAGTGCTTCCTTGGTGCTCTGATGCTTCACTGTGATCCTCCCAGGGAGAACAGGCATCCAGAGGAGGCCATAAAGATGCTGTGAAGGCTGGAGCAGCTCTGCTCTGGAGCCAGGCTGAGAGGGCTGGGCTGGTTCAGTCTGGACAAGAGAAGGCTCCTTAAGGGGAGACCTTAGAGCAGCTCCAGTGCCTGAAGGGGCTACAGGGAACCTGGAGAGGGGCTTTGGACAAGGGATGTAGGGACAGAACAAAGGGAATGGCTTTAACCTGGCAGAGGGAGATTGAGGTTAGAGGCAGAGCAGGATGCTGCCACTCTTTGGCTTGGGCTTTTTCGAGGTGAAGTCTAAAAGCATGGATGTCCAATGACACACTTATGGCTTATTCCCCCAGTACTCTTCTGATTGCAGTGAATGAGGAACTCACATATTTTTTGTAGTGCTCTTTGTTCATTTCACTCACAAATCTTACATTGTGAGAGCTTTGCCCTGTTTCAACCACAATAAAAATAGTTTACTTCCAACTGCTTCTTTTGGAGCAAAGGAAAGAAAGTGGATTAAAAGCAATGAGATTATCTACCACAGCACAATACTCCAGAACAACTGAAAGGTACAGCTCTGACACTGGGCTAGTTCAAGCAGGTGCATTGAATAGTGAGATGCCACAATGACACCAAATAATTGAGTATGGCACATCTGAATGTCACTGGCATGGAGTCCAGGTGCTGCCTCTCCCCATTCCATTGGTATTTCCTTGCAATGGCACATTTTTGTTCATCTGTGGCAGCTTATGGTCCTTTGGAGAAGGAGTAGTTGGTGCAGGTTCCCTGCTTCCTGGCAGCACAGGAGGGCTGAGCTGGGATAGAAGTCATTTCCAGTGTTGGTGTGGGGCTGGAGGTCCTGTGCCCACACTCCATCCCTGCCAGCTCTCCCTTGCAAGTGCCCTGCAAGAGGAAAAGTAATCATGTGCCTTACCTCTGGGTTTAATTACTCTCTGCTCCAGAGCTAATTAGGAGTGTGGTCCATCCGGAGGTCGGGATGGAGCTCTCCCTCCCACTTTGTGCCATCTGCCATTGCCATGACACTGGCTTTGCTTTTCACGCCTGGCTGGTAACGGTGGATGTGTGGGGTAATGGGGCTGTTTCCCCCCTCCTTGGTCTTTGGAAAGGAATTAATAAGGAAAAAAAATGAATGGTTCAAACTGCTGTGTGCTGCCCTTTTCCTTTCCACTTTTTAAGCCTTTTAGCATACCGTTTTCCAGCAATTGGGAGGAAAATTGCCCTGAAAGAAAGAAAACAAAAATCTGTCTTATTTTTAAAACAACACCCTCCCTGCGCCACACAAGCAGCTGCAGAGAATTTCTCTTCCAAACGGATGATGTAATGGGCTTTGTCAGGCAATGCTGTAATGAATAAAAACCTAGGCCCTAAAATCATCCAGGCTTTTGATGAAACTCCTAAGGTTCTTGGTGAAGCAGTCACCAAACCGAGCTCGAGCCGGTGGTTTTGTCATGCAGATCTTGACTGAAGTGAGCTGGAGAGTTGAGGGCTGAACGTGGCAATAACCAAACCTGCCGGGAAAGGAGAACCAGCATGGGGAGAGTGCTGGGGCAGCAGCGGCTGTGAGGGCGCTTGCCAAAGGGGTGGACAGCCCCTGGGGACAGCAAACAGGGCTTTAACACCCACCATGGAGCCGCTTCTGTTTCAAAAAATGGGACATACAACCACATTATGCACATATATATGTATATTTCATGTATATAAGGCCTTATATATATGATATATATTACATATAATCTATAAACAAAATATTGCAGATAATACCCACTGCTGCTGCACCGGTGGACACACTATTGCTCTCCCAAGGACATGCTGGGATGCTGAGGTCAGGACACTTTGCAGCCAGCACTGGACATCCCAGCTCAGCCCATATCGCAGCTAGTCAGGGAATGGGTGCCAGCTACAGGGAGCGAGCACAATACCCAGGAAATCACAGCAGTGAGCAACTATTCTCCACTCCATGAAATATATTTGTCTTTTGAAGAGTGCACTGGTGAGATGCCCTCATAGACCCATTTTAATTTATCCATTAGCACTGTGGCCATCACCAGCATCCCCAGGAGCAGCCACCACAGACCTGTGCACAAGCAAGAACGTCTTCCGGCCATCAGCACATGCCCCCCAGCACCAGTAAACCAGATGTTTCTAGTTAATGTTTCCATACCAGCGGCAGCAGTGGTGGGTCAGACCCAGCTCACGCAGCCCCACAACAGCAGGACACTATCTGCCCCAAATTCACCACTGGGCTCGCAGCTATGTGCCAAGAGAGGGCTGGGAAAGAGAGAAGGTGGTTTCGTTCCGGTCATTCCTAGCACTCACTGCTCTGGGTTTCATTAGGCTGCTCTTGCAGGACTGTGTTCTCATGGTATTTCAGTGCAGATCATTTCCAGCCCTGTTTGTATATGTTTTTTTTGGTGCACGAAAAGCCATTTAACTACATCTTTGAACACTCAGGTACCAGATTGCAGCTGAGCACCCACTGACTTGTGTGTCCCAACTCTTCATTGTGGACATGGAAACAATGGCTCCTTCTCTGGAAAGATGACTCCCAAGACCAAAGGGCAGCTCAGCACTTTAGAACCTGCAGTTCATTTAAGACCAAAGTAGGGGTCTTTAACATAAATCTTGAATTAAAGATGAGCTATATAGAATCATAGAATAGTTTGGGCTGGAAGGGACCTTCAAAGGTCATCTAACCCAGCCCTCTGCAGTGAGTAGGGACATCTTAAGTGGATGGATGACCCTCTGCCTCACTGGCCAGCTGCCCTGGTTTTCAATAGTTTCATTATAAGTAACAAGTATCACCATTCATCTAGCATGTTACGTTTGTACAAAGATTTAGAGAATGAAATCCTCACCTTGTTAGACCTGATGGAGAAATTTCTGTCTACTGCAACAGGGCGATGACTGCATCTCTGTATCTGCTTGGATTTCGGCAGACTGCTGTTTCTATGCTCACATACTTCAGTAAGTAAGATGTGGAAGTTATTAAACAAGTGCACTCTCTTGCTTCTTATCCACCACAGGACAGGCACACACCACCATGCCTGTCACCGGAGTATCAAGGAAGTGTGGGCATCCCACTGGGAACCCACAGTGCCTGCAGGTTCTCCTGCATCCCAAGGGAAAGCAGGCTGGCTGCCCAAAATTCAGCCACAGGTCCCTGACGTGAGGACCGCAGGATGGGGACACGCAAACCCCAGGTTTCCACACTGAAGAGGCTGCAGAGCGGGCAGGGAGGAGCACTGTCACTCCAGAGGGTTCAGGGGTGTTGTGCTTCCAAATGATGGGGGAGAACTGTGGATGTGTTTGGCCTTGCAGCCCCAGCTCCTGCCATGGCTGGCCCTGTGGTCTCTGCTGTGCTTGTGCAGCCTGACCGGGTGTTTCTAGTGTGGCAGCTGGGATACAGATGCTCCCACCACGTCATCCAGTGCTGCACAGCAGCATCCCTGGAGACATGGTGTTAAATCCAGTGATGTTAGGAGCTGTGGAGCATGCTCCTGCTCACAGTGCTGCCACCTTCCCGACCAGCTGATTAACCTCAAACCCACAGAAGCCTCCCTGATTATCAAGTTAGGTTTGTGCAGCAGTTAAACAAGAACATTCAGACATGACCACCACCTAGAGGCTAGAGCACTAAATGAAGCTAGAGTCATAGTTAAGATGGGCCAAAAAGGGGGTTGGAAAACTCAAATTGAGCAGCAGTGGGAGATGGGGATCTGGACCACCTTCAGCTGCATTCCTCAGCTTCAGTTGCTGAGAAGGCAGTGTCCAGCAGCAGCACAGAGCTTGGCAGGGACACATGCAGCAGTCTGCAGTACCTCGGTCACCTCCACACTGTGTGTCCTCACCAACAGCCAGAGCCATGTGCGGCTTTCTTCCTTTTGAGGAGGGCCAAAGGTGTGCACAAGCCTGTGTCCCATTACCTCCAGCTCTAGCCAGAGGTGATGGGGAAGGGCAGAGCCAGGGCATGGCTCCATGTCCTCTCCCATCCTCCCATGGTTTACTGCTTGGCCCATCCTGCACTGGGAACGTGTCTTGGTGTTCAACAGCCCCACTGGGTCATCTTCCAGGAATTTGTGTAATCACTTTCTAAACCATGGCGATTTTGGGGATCCATTTGGGCAGTGAGTTCCACGACTTAATTACGCATTGTGTGAAATATGTTCGTTTTGCATCTGCCACTTGGTAGTTTCATTTGGTGCCTCTTTGTTTGCTTTGTCTTCCAACACAAGAGCCGTCGACCCCTATTCACTTTCTCCGTGCCACTGCATGAGTTTATACATCTCCCTCCTCCTTCCCCCCCTCCTGCCAATTCTTTTCAAGACAAAAAAGGATAATTTATTTAATTATTGGTGATAAAATGTACTAAAACTCTCCTTTTCCCTCCAACAGTTAATTACACTTGTTAATGATTTTAATTACTCCCAGGGTAATGCTTCAGGTATAGGGAAGACCCCACTGGGCTACACAGGCATAAACACAGGGCAGAAAAGTCAGTGTTTACTCCAAAGAGCCACATTGATGCACCCAGGCTGTAACAGCACGGGTGGTGAAACCAGAGCAGGGAAAGCTTGGCCTAGATCTGCACATTTCTGTTTGCAGCACAGGAAGACTTATAGGAGGTGGCCTTAGGGGAAGGCCGATCCTGCAGGATCTCCCTTGGACAGAGCTGTCGAGGCTTGCGGACACAACTCCAGCATATTCTTCCTTAGTGGAGGAGAAACAGAACCACAACGTCACTATGTAGCTGTGGCCAGCACCTCTGTGGAGGAAGCAGTGATTATACAAAGGAGGAAATCAAACAAACTTCATCCCAGCTGGAAATGAGGGTCAGCCCTGGGCTCAGCGACAGCCCATCTCTAACTGCAACGTGTGCCATGGGGAAGAGCGGCCCCGTATCAGTAAAAGAGAAGATCATTTGTGATCTTGCAGAGCAGCGTCTGCCAGAACCCTTGTAGCCAGGACAAAATCTGAGCGCTGCCACAATCTAAGCCTTCTCTGCAGTTTCTTTTATCTTAGCGGGGGAAAAGCAAACCGAAGAGAACCAGAAAGCTTTGTGGCCGAGATGCCTCACATCTGGTTTTAGCTCCAAGAGACGTACTGCCACCCCCTCCCCGAATTGTTAATGTTAAACAAACAAAACCCCAGCCGTTTCTCTGGGGTTTGCCTCTCAAATAACTCACGAGCAGCTCTGACTGTGAATTCCAGGCTTGCACTACCCTTCATCACTAATGAAAGCAACACACCTCGCTTGGCCGGGAGGCATTTCCCAATGGTAAACCAAGGAGCCAGGCCCTGGGATGGGCACCCACCACTGGGGATGCTGGCACAAGGAGAGAGAAGTGATCTTGACCACTCTGTTTTTAGGTTTCAGTGCAGCATTTTTGCCTGTGTTATTTATGCTTCTTTCCCCCTCCTTCTTTTAAGACCGTCTGGAAATGTTTAACATGTGTCCAATTGTATTAACATGCCTTTGAGGGCTTTATAGTGTCAGTTTGATTTCCACTCTCTCAGAGAGCTTTCTAATTTGTGATTTAATTCCCCTTATATCACATAAGCACCTACTCCATTTCATCACTTTCAGGTGCTATGGCACTCTGAAGTTCATGCTGACACATTTAGACATCACTTGTGTAGAATCATAGAATGGTTTGGGTTGGAAAGAACCTTAAGATCATCCAGTTCTAATCCCCTGCCATGGGCAGGGACACCTCACCCTGGACCGTACTGCCCAAGGCATATTTCCCTTTGACACATTTTGAGCAATCCCCTCGCTGGTGCCACAGGAAGAAGGCAGCGCTGCATTCCCCTGCGATCCTCGCCCCTCGCTGTCCTCCTCCAGCAGTGGCTCAGTCGGGGCAGATGAAGGCTGTGGGAGCAGCACGCTGGTCCTCTCCCATCCCCTCTTAGAGCCCATTCCTAACCACACTGCTCCAAAAGCAGGGGATTGTGGCCCACAAAGACATCATTGGCTGCCGTCACCCGGCTCCAGGCATGCTGGTGTCCAGCTCCCGTCTCCCTGGAGCACTGGGATGGTCTCTGTCTGGACACCACGTTGACATTGTTCTCTCCAAAGGAGAGGCTCTTGGAGAGCCAGGCAGCAGCAGGCCCACAGGGTGTTCTTGGCTCTCTGGAGCCTGTCCAGAGCATCAGGTTTCAGAGCAGGGGCTCCCATGCCAGCTGCATGGGGAAGGAACATCACCAATGGGACAGTTAGAAAGAAGAGCCATCCGCTTCTATTCAGGGGATCCAATTTTCTTTCTGCTTCATCGGGTTAACACCAGTGTAACTCCATTAACTACCAGGGAGTTGCTCTTGTTCTGCAAATCAGACCTGTCGGATTTTTTGGCTCCTGCGTGCAGTCACTTCAATCAAAGGAGCAGAGGTGGATGCAGGATGTATCTAAACCCCTGCCCTGTTTGTGGTACGGGGGGACTGGGTTGCTTTTTCCTTTCCACCATTTACTTTTTTGTTTTAATCCTAAGAACCTCCCTGTGATTTTCCTTTTCTGCCATGCTTTTTCTCTCCCATTCCCGTCCTAGCACATTGCTGGTGGCAGACACCATGAAAGAGTCTAGAGATACTTCCTTTTATTTCAGACCTCACTTTCCAGGATGGTGATCAGTGTTTTTTGAAGCCTTTCATTGTTCTGACAAAACAATAAGCAAATGCTTGCCCAAGTTCTGTTGAGGATCCAACAAGAATATGCATTATTGCAAGGAATGGGAAGTCTCAGCACTTTCTTTTAAACTTCAAAGGCATCTGAAGTTCCCTGGTCCACATGCTGAGCTAGGAGCCTGCACCAAACGTTACATCATGAGCTGTATTAATACACCAAGCCTGGCAAGGATGATGAAACAGAAATCCTAGTGAAGAGCTTTACTTGCCCAATGACTGCTCCTAGATAAAGTCATTATGAGGAACCTCCTCAGCAGTAAGAGTCTGAAACATTAACATGATCCCTGCAGTGTTGCACTACAATGGGGTCGTTGTTCACTGTCAGCTCACTGTACTGACGTTGACACTATGCTCTCGGTGTTTCTATGTGACAGGGTAACATGGCCCCAGGCCCTAATTCCCACCGGAACCACTCTGCTCTCCTCTCACAGAATGGTTTGTGTTGGAAGGGACCTTAAAGATCATCCAGTTCCAACCCCCTGCTATCAACACCACGACTTGTCCTAGGCCTGGCACTGGTCACTTGGGCTCCCAGCACTGGAGCGCACTGCAGACTGCATTCCCCTTGGGTTTTCTCTGCGTGTAAGATGTGAAGATTTGCAGGTTTCCTGCTTAGCAGGTAACAGCATCAGAAGTGCTGTGTGCATGTTAAACAGGGTGCAAGGTTTTCAGACTACCTCAAAAAGAGTACCTAAAGCATTATAACCAGCATTATTGCCTCCTTGCACCATATTTCACTGCAAAATCCAAGCCAACAGTTGCACCCAATAACCCATGAGCTACATGGGCATCTCACTATTGCAAGTTCTTCTCAACCTCACTGTAAACCTTTCCCCCCAACTAAAAATATCCTTACACCCCTCAGAACCCTCACTACCTTTAGAGTTGTGAATCTCTTCACCACATCACATCTTCTAAGGTCCTAATTGCTATGATTAATAACAATAACCAAGCTCCTGCAGTGCTTTTGCCTGCCACGCAGCAATCCCCACCTTTCATAAACAGCACTGGAATGGGCAGACATGTCCCACCCGCACCAAGGGCACTGCTGTGTGACACCCAAGGATTAGGGGGAAGGTGGCTTCCAACATACTGCAACTGAACCCAAAAGTGGGGGCACCCAGCTGACTGGTCGGTGGAAAAGCTTTCTCCCTTCGAAACCTCTGCTTTTGGGACAACCATAGGGTAAGCAAAGCTCGCAAGCTGACATGGAGCTTGCCTTTGATTCAGTGTCTAGACATCGGGACCAACAGATGAGGAGGATTTGGCACAAGGCAGGAGATCTGTTCAGTTGTGCAACTCGCTCAATACCCGATGGCTCAGAAAAATTATGAATTTGAGTGAGGTTTGTCTGAAAAGTTAAGCAATTTTCTGTACTTATTTGAAACAGGAGTCTGATTATAACAATAGTTATAGAATTAAGAACAACTCTCGCCTTGGCACTAGGAGAGGAAGAAATAAACAAAACCACTCAATTGTATGTTTTGGTGGAACAACCTCCTGATGAAAATGGAGAAACATGCCTCGACATACAGAACAACCTCAGTGAGCATAGGAGGGGCTGGGGATACCTTGGCATATAGATGAGCCCTTTGCTTAGAAGAAAATATCATCCATATTCATAGTGTCTGCTGTTATTTAAATAGTGCTTGAAGTGCCCAGTGACTAAAGCTAAAGAGAAATGGTTCAGTGGTACCAAGACTTGCAGAAAGAGCTCACCTTCCTTGCAGACCTGGAGCTATTTCAAGCCCTTTTAGGGAAACCACCGGGGGCAGGGAGATGTTCCACAAGTATAAAACATTTCATTCCAATGTGCATTTTCTCCCTGAGGCAGTACAGGCCCATTGGTATTTCTCATCAGTTTGAAGCAGCATCCAGTCAGACCCCAAAAATGACTGTACCACACATGCAGAGCATGCTGCTGTGCTTCTGACTGTTCACTACTCAAAAGCAGGCTAAATCCAGTCAATCATTTTTAGATGTGAAGGAGTCAGGATGACATTTGAACTATTGCTGGATCATCTTCTAATGGGTACATTCCGAATCTCCCTGGCTTTATCCACACAACTCACCATGCTTCCACCACGGAAGGTTTTCCAGCTACTTCTCGTTATCATCTTTCACTGCATGAGAGACCAGAGTATGCCTGAAAGTCACTGCAGATAAGAAATATCCTGCAAAGGAAAAGGCCCCTAAATACTCTCTCACCTTTGGTGCTGAGGGAGCTGTGGCCCAGTTAACCCTGATGTGTTTAGAGCAGTTCTGCCAAATGAAGGTGGTGCAGCAGGAATAAAAATCCCAGGTGCTTTAGGCCTTGAAAATTAAATCCACATTAAAGATCATCCAGCAGCTGATGCCCTGGGGTCCTGATCCTGAAACACACATTTAATACAGGATGCTATGTGTTGAAATGCCTCGGTTTTGGATATCAGATAGAAATATGGAAGCTCCTGGAATTTTGTTATTTCTGGGCTGTGAAACAATTTAATGTGAAAGATAAGGTTTCTGCATTGCAGGCATTTTTCTTCCTATGAAATATAGAATGTATTTGGTCATCAGTGTGAAGAGACTTTATATAAAATGAGGCTTTAAGAGGAAAATTTGAAGTGTCTTTAAATAAAGATGCATAAAATAGCTGTAGCAACAAAACTGAGGCAAGGTAAAACCAATACTAAAGGCTCACTTAACTACCTGCCAACCTAGCTGTCGTTTCCCATAACAATAAAGCTTGCACTGGTGGAAAGCACTTCTGCACACACATATTATCATGCTAGGAGAAGCTATGGGAGTCTAAGAAAGCATTTTGTGAGTAATACATGGTTAAAGAAGAAAACTACAAATAGAAGTTATGAAAGCATGGATGCTAACCAGGACTATGAACATTCCTACACCAACAGAAAACTATTCTGTACCAATAAGGGTTTGATGTAAACGCGGTAGTCTGTAAGCTTCTGCAATATTTCTAAGGAAAGAAGCCCCCTCAAATCACACCAATTAACAGACACATAAAAGAAAAACAGACAATGCCCTTCAGAGTTTTACAGTAACATCTGTACTGCTCAAGGCGTGCTGGACCGCATCAAGCATCCCACCTCGGCTTGAGCAAGCACTGAAGTTCGCAAGCTCAGCCTCCACGTGGAAGCTGTTCCCAGCTCTGCAGTTCCTCTGCCATTGCCCATTCCCATGCTAGCTTGCAAGAGGCTGGCCCATAGAGCCACTTGCACAGCTGAGGAGGAGAGGGGCTGCACGCCCAATCCTGCTGTGGCCCAAAGCATTCTGGCTGCACAGGTCCCCTCAGCCCCAAGCCCTGTACTACTGGAGGAATTCTATAGCATTCCAGCAGTACGTTTGCATCACAAGCAACAAACCACAATCAGCTTTTGAGGAGTCTTTTTTATTAAGATAAATCCAGCAAAATTCCTAATAGTGGGTACATACAACCAACCTGCCCTTTTAAAAGAAATGTTTGTATTTCATTTAAAAACATGATTACACTTTATTTTCTTTTCTTTTTTTTTTTTTTTTTCAAAACTGACAAAATAAAATTACATTTGGGAAACAACAGATTTCCAGCTCTTAGGTTTGTTTTTTTTTTTTTCATGAAAATAGCTCACCTTCTTTATAAAAGCAACCCACAGAACCACTGGAATGTTTAACACGGTTATTTGTTTTGAGACCTCCCCACTTTAAGAAACCATACAACACATACAAGGGGAAAATTAAAACCTGGAGTCTGTAAGCATGACTTACACAAAAAGGGACACACTGACAGAAGTCAAAAGCTACCACCACTTATTCTTTCCATGTACCATACAAACTATTACAATCACAAAATTTAAAAACAATGATTTTTTTGTTTTCTTTTCTTTGTTAGGGATTTAATTCCCAAGTAACCGAGATGAAGATGTTCCATAATTAAATTCATGCTAAAAAAACCTGCATTTATAAAATAGTTGATAAAAATATTCCTCTCTGTTAACAATACAGCATGGAGGTACGGATACCAAATGATGGAGATATAGGGCAGGGTTAACGTTACTCGGACTTGGCTTCCTTATCATCAGATGCTTCAGCAGCTGGTGCCTATAGAAGTGTTTGGGAAGAATAGAAATATTATTGGTAAAGCTAATCGGACTCCATTCTAACAAGCATCAAACAGACTAGTTTGTTAGCACAGACATGGACAACATCTTGTGTAGATATAGATAAAAACACACAGCCACTACAGAAAATATCAACACAACAACATGTCAGCTGAGAAATCTAAGAATTAACACACAGACAAGTATTCATTAATATCAGAGTTAATTTGGGAATGTTAAGTGCCTCCAAAGAGGCAGAAGTTTAGAACATATTTTAGCTTAGGATCAGTCATATACTAGGGCAAGTTTCAGTCCTCATCTCTGTAAGTCATAGGGAAGTATAAGAATTACACATAAAACCATGATACTTGTCTACTGTCCAAACTTCAGGGAAACTGATTCTATCTGTTGTTACTTTTTAAGTCAACATATCTATATTGCAAAGATCCTATCATAGATCCTTTGGAGTACATTAATCCCACAGTAATTTTTAGCAAAGAAGCTAAAAAGAAGTTTGGTTTTAAAACTGACAGAAGAAATAATCTGTTGCCTGGATAATGAAGCTTGACACATGAAGAGAGACAACTGTCAGTCAAAAGCAATAGAGAACACAACAGGCTGGTCTGCGCCTACAGGGGCAAAGGGAGCCCACAGCAAATGTTGCACTCCTACTATAGCAAGAAATCTGCTAGGAAAAGGCCATCAGGAGCTGAATGAAGTTTGTAGCCAGTCCTAGCCAATTGCAGCTCTTAGGTAAGCAGCTGATACAATAAGAACCTGTAAGAAAAAGGCTTGCAGATCAAGAGAAGACAAGAGTTTGTTCTGCAGATCTCTCGTTGAATTATTCTGAGGCGAAGAATTGTTGTAAAGAATTGTGTAAAACTTAAAACCAGATTTCTGGCACAGTACCAACCCGTGCTGAGCACAAGAGGCAATCCATCAGTCCAGAGAGGCTAGGCATAGTCAGCACAGGGTTAGACAGCGATCTTACTGAGCTCTATTGTTCCCCAAATATTCTGTACTGCTCTTGTGCCAACCCCAAGAGAGCCACTAAAGCAGCATAGACCACCTGTGGAAGGGCTCTAGCATACAGCAGGACTGAGTTTGAAGGAGAACACTACCCTTTCAGGCTCTTCCTGGGAGTTGCCCTGTGCAGATACTGCATCTTGTCTGCCTGTACAGGACTGCAGTGAAACACACCTCCTTCTGACAAGGAGGCCCAGCTGTCAGCTCCTGCAACTCTATTACCAATACATCTGTATTTAGTCCCACATTTACGGTAGCTAAAGTACCTCATTAGTTTTGGTATCTCCATTTTCAGAGTGGTTTTCTTCTTTCGCATCCTCTTGTTTAGTTTCATCTTTGCCTTTGCCTCCTTTTTTCCCTTTTGTTGGTGCTTTTTTGTCTTCCTTTTTATCATTTGCTGCCTTTTCTTTCTGTTAAGAAAACAGGCCGTGATAGAGTTACACTACATTCCACCATGTACATCTGCATGAGCACCTTCGAAGCTCTAAAACAGTTGACACAACCCCCTTCTACTCACTGAACTTCCTATTGACAAAGATAAGATCAGAGTTCCTAAGGAGAAGTGCTTTCCTTCTGTTCTGTCCTGAATGTGCTACTTGGAAGTACGTAATATAAAAAGAACCATGGCTGGGGTTAAAAGAATTCCTATTTTAAATAGGCATTCAATTAAATTAGCTAAAAAATGTTGAACTGGCCTGTATTTCTGCTGTGCTGCTGAAAGACATACCACAGAACAAAAAGAACATGTACAACCAGTGGAAATACCAGAATACTTCAGATGTGCTATTAATGCCTATTTAGAAAACTGTAACAAAGCTGTAGTCAAAGGACTTTCTCCCTTCCCTGCCAGAAATATTCCTTACTATAATAAGCCACTTGTGTGACCGACAAGTTGGGGGCTCAACAGCATCACTTCAGTAACAAGAACTTTGCATTTATTATCTAAGTGCAGATTCTCATACGTGGACCAGGCTAAATCAAAGCAAAACTTAACGCTACAACTTTTGTAGCAACAGTTTTCTATATGGCAAGGTCAGATCCCAACTCCAGTGCCTTAATGAGCACAACTCTCATTAGTTTAATTTCCAAGGATCTGCCTCTTGCTGCCACTAAGTAACTGCACTAAGCAAACCAGCTTAGTTCCTCGCTTGATTAACCTAGTTCCAACAAAGGAACAGTACGTATCTGCAAAATTACTACTCACAGGGAAGATAACAGATTACTGAATACACATAGATCTACTCAGAAGATGGAGCTGCCTCTGTGACTAGAAGTTGCAAAAAGTATACTTTCTTATTTCAACAACTTGCTTATTAGTGTACAAAATTAATTAATATTAAAAATTAGCTGCTTGCTAAGGGTTGAACTCGGATATGTAATATAATAAGGGGCAGTCACCTAATACTTCCATGATACTGATGATTAAAAATTCACCAAAATTAATACCACATCCTACTATACTGCAGAAGAATTAAGATGTGAGTCTAGCAGCACTCAAATGGGTGAGGGTCTCTGTCCAGTCTAACCTCCTGCTCCCCAGTTTGACCTTGCTGAGGGATTTCAGCCCATCTGGGAATCTCTACTGCAATACAGTGTCAGGAGTCCCCTTCTCCCAGGCCACGCCCACTCCAAAAGGCCTCTCCTCATTCCTAAGGACTGATTTATCACCAATATGGAGTGGATCTTTCCAAGAGAAGGAAGAGTCACCAGAGGAGGAAAGAAAAAAACATGCCTCCACTCACTCCTTTTCCCTCCATTGGCTGAGCAGTTCTCCAATACTAGAAAGGCTGAAAGAAAGAGAACTATCACAGCAATATCAGACCCCAAATATTGGTACTGTTTGGCAGTGAGAATTAAAACTGTGATACTACTGTGGTGCCAGTTTGCTCTCTGTTGCTGGAACAGATTTCATCAGACCTTTGAAGCACAAGGAGTCCACTGTGAAGGGTTCCTCCAGCAGCACCAGTATGCTCCATACTCAAGAGGCATACCTGTGTTAGTTACTTGCTCTTCCAATGTAAGCCATAAAGGCTTTTTAAATGCTTGGGGGCATATGAAGAAGGGTACATTTTCCCTTACCCCATCAAAAAAAAGACAAAGTATTAACAGAGCAAAAACTGCAATTCTCTGAGCCTGCTCTTTGCTAGTAAAGCCCCTTTTAATAAAGCATTTGAGGAGAATACACAGAAACTGGCTTCCACAGCTGGACTGACCAGAGAGAAAGTGCCTCACACAGCTGTGAGCAAGGACTCCAGGACCTCAGCTCTGTTCTGCAAGATCTGAGATTTCTGGGAACACAGTAACAGTTATTCTGTTAGGGATCAAGTCCCTTCCACAACTGAGTGAGATCCAGAAAAAAAATACCCAAGGAAACAATGTTATTTTTTAGTTTCAGAGCTCCTTCCACCCTCTCAGCTAGTTCTGAGCTAATACTATTGTATTAACTTTTCTATACAGATGGCAACACCAACTCAGCAATAAGGTCATGTGTTTTACAAAGTGACAAAACTTTCTTTCCTAGCTGTATGGTTTTCAATATGTCTGAGTTTAAAAGGTGGAATCTTTTCTGACACACAAAACACTTAAAGACCCTGGAGATTGTAAACTGAAGCACTTGGGGGAAACAAGAATTAAAGATGCCTGCACAATTCTTACTACATAACCTTTTACACAGATATTGATCTGGTATTAGGAGCTCTAGAGAGACAAAAATACAGCTCAACTATTCTGACCTCAAACCAGCATGAGAGCCAATGCTTTCCAAATCCAATGGGGGTTTGCTCAATGCCCCTCCACTGTGCAGGGCAATGACCAAGGCAGCACTCCCAACAGAACTAGACAGCTTGCAAATGCAGAGTGAACCTGCACCATACCCCTTATGCAGTAAGGGACAAAACTAAGTTTTGACAGTCCTTAACTTCACAGAACTATGGAGAGGTTTGAACTGGAAGAGACCTTAAGGATCATGTAATTCCACCCCCTCGCCACAAGCAGAGCTACCACACACTAGAGCAGGCTGCTCCAAGCCCTGTCCAACCTGGCCTTGAACACTACTAGGGATGGGGCAGCCACAGTCTCTCTGGGCAACCAGTCCCAGGGCCTCACTACCCTCACAGGGGAGAATTTAGTATCTAATCTAAATCTATCCTCTTTCAGTCTAAAGCCATTAACCCTTGTTTTACTACTATTTCCCCTCTTATAAAATGAGTTATGAATGCTTATTTTCACAACTTTAAAGATTCAATTAATGCAGCTTCTGTGTATAAACCCCAAGATGCTGCCGTAAAAATTTAATTAAAAAAAAAAACAGTAAAAACAGAAAATACCAACAACGTGTGTTATGTGCAACTGCACTGAGCTCTGCACAGGTCACCAGCAGAAGCTGAGGTCTTTCAGATCCTCAAGCCAGCTCTCTGCCACTTGGGCTGGAAGAGCAATCAACCATGGCTGGCTCTCTTCCTCCCGGGGGAGCAGCCACTAGAGGGAGATGCAATCCAGACCTTGACAGCCACAGGAATGCAGGGCAGCAGGGTTCCTGGATTCCCCTGCCCTCTGGAATGGCATCTAGAAATCTGGCTGCATCACAGAGACACCAACGTGAAAAACTCGCTTTACACAGCACTGCGGTTACAGAGCTGAGACATGGGGTCCCCAAAACTACAAACGAGGCTCTCCACTTTGTCCATGTCTCATGACATCTATGCTGCTCAGTACAGAAGGCCTTGGAGGTGGAATAGTTTTCACCGGGCAGCCTCATGTGCCATATACAATTCCAAGGGCTTCTAAACATACAGAGCAGACCT
Source organism: Forpus xanthops (assembly GCA_032466535.1). Taxonomy (NCBI): domain Eukaryota; kingdom Metazoa; phylum Chordata; class Aves; order Psittaciformes; family Psittacidae; genus Forpus; species Forpus xanthops. Next base: position 2,771 of record JASSUY010009941.1, on the reverse strand, counting down.
CCTGGTCCACAGTCCATCAACCCCTTCTGTAACTAGAGTATCTCCTGCAGCTGTGATGTGATCACCCATATGACCTGCTGAAACCACAATGGAAAAATGTATGGTGGGAACAGGCTAAAAAGAACACTAAAGTGGGGGCTAGGGGATTTTGTTAGGGGTTGGGTTGTTTGATTTTTGTTTGGCTTTTTCCCAGCTGCAAAATCCCCATATAATCTGCATATTGTCAGAGAGACCTAAAAAAAGCACTCCAAGCTGTGACTGCTGGTGGAGTTTGGCAGAAAAGGGGTATAAGGAATACCTCGTGGATTGCACAACTGTCCCCTTTTAAATTTCAAACTGTTCTTCCAAAGCAAAGAAGAGCTTTCAATAATTTCTTTTCTAACTAGCCTGTCAGATATGCCAATATTTTTGACATTTCCAAATACATCCAGCTTAAGAAAACGGGCACGCAGAACTTTATCTCCTGTGATTAAAATCCGATAAACTGATAACTAACTGAAAAATGTGCCTTTCAATGAAAACTTGGTAAGAAACTGTAATTAAAAACATGATTTTGAATGCTTTCTCTAACTGACTCTCCGATCTCTATTTAAAGCATCATTTTCCCAACAATACATTACAAGAAACTTCAGAATGGCCTTGCCAGGCAAGCAGTAAAGCCTCATCACAACCGATTTAAAACCCATTCAGTTTACCGCATTCCTTCACTAGGAACTGGATAAAATTATACTTACATCTTTCACACTCTTTTAACTCACATAATTAAATCTCTGAAGAAAACGATGAAGAAACAAACTGACTAGTTGTGGATGGGGTCTTTACCTCTGTAAACACCTCGAGAAAGTACAACTTCAGTTTGAGAGATCTTGAACACTTACCTTAGGTGCTGCCTTTTTGGGCTTCGGCTCCGGTTTAGGCGGAGCAGGTTTCTGCACAAAACACACACAAGAAAGAGTCAGACAAATGCTATACATGTTTTACTAAGATATTGGTAACTTCCGAAAACTATAAAATGAAAAGTAGTTTAGAGCTGACTGCTTCCTTCTGTGTCACAAAGGAGAAAACATCAGAAACAGATCAGCTTGTTTTGTTATCCATACATCTATGTTATGGTAGTCACGGTACAGATGCTGATACTAGTAGTAGGTGGATCATTACTGTGTTTGGGTGTTACTGTCTGCTGTGAAGGCATGTGTGTGTCAAAAATAAAGGTATTAACATTTGGACACAACTCTATGTATGAATACACAGCTTAGCTTTCACTAAAATTAAGTATTTCCCCTCTTAAATAGCAAACTTGGCTTTTCTAAGATTGCTTAAAACAGGGCTGGGTGCACTGAGTGTCTGTAGAAAAGGATGCCAACAGCCTGTTTAAGGCTGTGACTCTGGGCTGAACTCACGACAGATTTATATGTTCTAGGTCTCAGTTTACCCAGCAGCTGAGCCCATAAATTCATTTAGTAGATTACAAGTATACAAAAAGAGTAGGTAATTTATGGAGCTATGAGCAGGTATTTGCATGGAGAAGACCTACAGAGAACAAATGCATCTTTAATCAGTAGCCCTTGACTCTGGATACTCAGGCATCCAGACTGAATGTTAGCTAACACATGTCTAAAGTAAGCCTGTAATGCATTGATACGCAAGTAGTAGAAACAGAGAATGGGAATTTTTACTTTTAAATACTACAAAACTTTAACTATGCCTTTCACAATATTTGTGTGGAAAAAATGAAACAGTTTCTCTACAACTGTCCCCTAGAACTTAGCATCCTATGTGACTGTAACACAAAAAGGGTAAATAAAGTTACTTACAGCAGATAGTCTAGCTGATCTTCTCTTTGGCTGTGTAAAGAAAGATGTGTCACTAAAATTCAGGGAGCATATACAGCAGTGCTTTCTCAGAACTACAACCCAGAATAAAACAGCACTTTGAAGCCCCATACGAATTCTAGAACTTATTAGATTACAGCCATTATGGTGATGACTTCCCCAAAGTGCAGCTTTGTTCAACAGTTTTCACTCCATACTACTCTCCCTTTACCCCACTGTAAGTAATGAAGTTTCTCTACTTGCAGGAGTGGTGCCATGAAGACTCCTGTCACTGAGCCACTGACTAAAGGGGACATGTTCCCAGTGGACTCAACCCAGTGTAGCCACTGGCTGCAGCAGGGACACCCAGAACCCACCTCAGGTGAGATGAGAAGGGAAGGGTACAGGCACCCCAAACCTACCCCTGAGGGGTGCAGACCATGCACAAGGCATGGGGGCCTCATAATTTATGTGGAGCACTACCAGGAATGGGGACTAGCATGGAAGAAGCAGCTCCTACCTCCTCCTTTGCCTCGCCTTCAGCTGGAGCCTGCAAGAAAAGCAAGAGACCAAGGTGAGAAGGTGTTGCCATCTGCTGCAGTCACCTCTTTCACAGCCCTGAAGGGAGCCCAGGGGTGAACACCCAGTGCCACCCTGCAGCCATGAACCGCACCGCCTGGCTCCCTTCCCCGCTCCTACAGGCTGAGGAGACCGCTACCTAGCGAAGAGCAACAACGATGGCGGGCTCCCCCTTCTTCTCGGACTACAACTCCCACAATGCCCCGGGGCCACCGAGCTCACGTCATCACGCCGAGGCGTAGCCGCGTTTAAAAAGTTCCCGCCAAATTACCTGCCACAACAAGGTCGTTGCCGACCCCACGCAAGGACAATGCCGGACATTCGGCACCGACGCGATCGCGGCCGTCTGCGGGGCTTCGGGCCGGTCCCGCCGCCCCCGGC
>JASSUY010009939.1:4989-16805 GCA_032466535.1 Forpus xanthops | reverse complement strand
GAACAGTGCAACAGGAGGAATAAAACTGTGTCCTTCCTCTATTGGACACCAGAATTCTACCTCAAATGGGGATCACAACTGAGATTTAGGTTTTGTGAAAGCAAGTCTTTGACTTGTGAAGGGAAGAACTCTTTCTGACTGAAAAATGCAAGCAGAAAATATATTTTTTCCATAGATTTATCCTCCTCATATACATAACAAAGCCTAACTTACAAATGGCTGACCATAATTTAAACAAACAGAACTAACCGGATCAATTCCAAAGGGATAAGCTCCATTGTATACACCAGAAACATTTGGATCCAGTGCTAAATAATGATTAGACTTCAGATCCTCAAGACTGCAGAGAAAGAAAAACATCATCAGACCTGACATGTTTCAACATAGTGATGCCATGTACTTTCAGTCAGCACGACATTGCTCCTGCTTTCCTTGATATGACCTGCTCACCCACTGTAAGACTTTTAAGAGAATAAGAGGATTTCTAGGCACGAAGGGCCCAGCTAATACAAACGATAGATTCTAGAAATCCCTAGAAACTCACAGTCTGGGCTTAATTCGCACTGCCTTAGAAAGGGAAGTTTCTGGATTTTATTCCTCATTCCCTAGAATGGAAAATTTCATTTAAAAAGCTCACAATTTGGTTTCACAGGAAATTCACTAACATCCAAAAATAATAGGCATCTTTTTCCCCAAAAGGGAAACATTTGGATGAGTTTCCACTCTAATAACACAGCACTCACAACCTGTTCACATTTCAACCAAAGTCAGCCCTTTTGACTCTTTTAAACCACTTACTGGTTTTCAGGCAAAATGAGATGCAAGCTCTGAACACATAAATACCAAAGAGTCATGACACCTCACAATGCTGAGGTTATCCTACTTCACGAAAAAGGAGGTTTGAAAATTCACATAGCCCACTCTCTTCTTAACTATCAAGAAAAACTGCAGGGATTAATGACTGATGGGTAATTTCATAGTGAATTGTTGATTTCTTTACAGTAAATGCTAATGTTGTTTGGTTGTTCACTCCAGAAGCATGACCTAAGACAATTTTCTCCCAAAGCAGCCCTGTGTTTTCCATTCCTTTTACAGGCTGATACATACAAACCTCTCCTGGAAAATACAGGTTTTGTTTTGGATACAAAACCATCAGCATAAAGCCAAACCATAGCACAGGAGGCAGTGCACTTCTTATGATTACGAAGAATAAACAGATCAAAGCCCTACTGCCTTGTGAGGATTTTTCAATAGTACTGACATATGCAGCCATTCATAAGAACACCTTTGTGAGACCACAAAAAACAAGATGCAGAACACACCTAAATGACTTAGAGACTGAATAAACCCTTGAAATACCACTTCATAGAGTTAGATGCAATTTCTCACTACCCATTAAAAGATCCTATCCCTGCTGCAGTTTTTAATCACTAAAAGTTATCAGCTAGCATATAGCATTAGGGTATTGCAACAGAATTTGTTTTAGAGAAGACTGATGGTCATCTGTACTAAATGATAACACCCTATAAAATGTTCCAGGTGACTAAGGTCACGTAAATGCAGTAAGGCAGCACTGATATATACAAGACTGACCCTATAGACTGACTGAGTTAAATATTGAAATCCTAATAGTGGTTTTGCAAGAAATAGTGCTCTCTGTGGACTTCCCAATTTAAGATAATGGGCAATCTGATTCTTTTTAATAACTATTCCTGCCTTTTTTTATTGTAAGCTATCTATCACGTGGAACCAGAACTTGCTACCTTACTATTTGCAATATAAGGATGGATATATAAGGATATGTAAGCATAACAGGCGAGCAAAAGGATTAAACTGTTGCAGGCAGCACATTTTTGGTTTAATGGTATAGCACACAGAGGCTGCTACTCACCGCCAAACCCTCTGTTCAAACATCGCAGAAACATTCCATCCAGAACCAAACAGATTTACTGACTTTGAAAAACAGTCATTATAGATCAATCCAGTGTATACAGAAAACAGACCCATCAATAAAAGAACATAGCGGCCTTCAAATAACATCCTCATTATCTGTAATGGATTGGAAAGAAGATAAAAAGAGAGATCATCATCTGCCATGTGAACAATCATTGCTGAAACATTTCTAAGAGAAACATATTTTTGCCATAGAAAGACTTCTAAACTCATTAAGGAATAATGACTTCTAAACAATCATTAAGGAGTATGAAGAAGAGGCCAATCAAAATGTAACGCAGAGAATTTTGCTTTAAGCACGTGAACATGCAATTTACAGTGTCAGCCACCAAATGAGCGCAATTCAGCTCCACACATTGACAGCTTTATGTGACAGTGATTTACACATAAAGGTTTGCATGTGTTAGAAACGAGAACAAGCAGCAAGTATATTCTGAAAGACGATTGTGGTTAAACTGAATGCAGAGAATTGAAGTCCCCATGCAAGCTCCCATGACAAACTGAGACTTTTCTCATTGGCACCATTACACTTTTTAATCCACATTTCCTTCTTGGAATGTGTTTTCACTGGAAACTAGTTTTCAAGAAGTTAAAACATTCGCAGCCATTCTTAATTATATATAATTTATTGAGAGATGCAGGTGCTCCTGCATTCCAACCCCACATGATTCAAAAATTACTTAAATTTAATATATTTCACATTACAACTCCTTTTCAGAGACAAGAAATTTGAATAATCATTTTATCCTCAACATTAGTCACTGTAATCACATGCTACAGAACACACACATCACCGAGCAGCCCTAACAGAAGACAAGCCCAACCATATCTACTAATCTCTGTCAGTCTTTCATTGCAACTTGATTATTTCTGCCCTTTCAAAAAAAAAAAAGTGAATAGTTTGATAAGGTATCATGTTAATCTTGAGCAATCAAACACAGGAAATCCTGCAACAAAGGAAAAATCCAGTCTAACAGATGTGCTAGAAATAGTACTTTTCAGAAATGCAGTAATTATTCAATTGAAGTTATCTTGCTGGATGGAAGGTAAATTATTTGTAATTCCCCTTACCTCATCTTGTGATCTTTGTAATCGAGGGTGGTTTTCATACAGTATTGTCAGGAGTGCAAATATGAACATAAGTAGGCCATGCCCGAAGTCTCCAAACATAACCGCGAACAGGAAGGGAAAAGTGATGATGGTGTAGAGAGCTGGAATGACAAAAGAAGAGATGTCAGGTGTATAGGGCAGCAGATGACATTGCTCTCTGAATTATGCCGAAGCAATTCAACTACTTTAACCTCTCAAACACTTTTCAACTTGAAGTTTGAAAGACATTTCACGCCCTACTAATAGACCTTTTCTCACGCTATAAATGTAAATTGGCTTAAAGCTTACTTATTGTGTATCCCTTAGTAACAAGAACTCTGCATTGAGCATTAGCTGGCAATTCTGAGGATGGCAATATGAGCCCCGGAAATGAACCCCAAACAAACAGTTCTGTATTATAATGTACATTCTTATAATGTACAGTATGACAGAGCCAACACAGCTACAAAATCACATAAGGACATTAAACTAACTAGGCTGTACAAGTTGTGTTTTTTCAGGCGATAAGCTCCATGCTTCAGTAAGATCAACAGCCGTTACCAAAGCTTCTTTCCCTCCTAAATAGCTTATCTTGCCCAAAGTGAAATATATAAAGGATCGCTCTACAGCTATTATCAATATCTTTAGTGCTAAAATAACTAATCAAAATAGAACCCCATCTTACTTTTTGGATGACCATTTGTACTTCTGATGAGCTACTTTCATTTTAAAACAGCTACTCATAAGCAGTACGGTTGTCACCATTTTGCCTTTACTCGTGTCTAACTCAGCAAGGTATTTAAACACTTAACAAGGGGAGCAGTAATGACAGCTCACAGTTCCCATTTCAGAAGGACCAACCTGGATTGACTTCCCCATAGTTTCCAACTCCATAAGCATCAACAATGTTTTGGAACCCTGAGGTGAATTTATTGGTGCGTATCAAAGTTGGAGGAGGTTGTGTTGTCGGGATGGTATTCATAAATGAAGAAACTGTAGCTCCACTCTTCCTCTAGTTACAGTCAGAAAGAAGACACTGATATAAAAACTCAGTGGATGCTCAATCTAATCAAAATGAACACACTTCCTCTATTAGCAGTTGCACTGATCCTGTAACATCTTTAAATTAAGCCCCAAGTTTAACATTTATCTCTTTGTGCCTAAAAACTTATATTAATCTTTTCCTCTGATAACACTGCTTATGCAGAGTGTTCTAATCCTGACTTTATATGAAACATCAGACGGGACTCATCACTCAGTATTATAAAACAAAGATTTGCTACTAAAAATTCTCTCCCGTAAGCAAGACAACAGAGCTTGCACTCAAAACAACACAAGGGAATTTGCACCTCTGACTTGACTCCAAATAGCATTGTGAGCCCAGTCACACTCGAGTCCAACACAGAAGTTATTCAAGGGAAAAAGTATCAAACCCACACACCACTCCCAACCCCTATGACTTACTTTTAGTCCATTTTAAACAACTCTACAGATAAGGAAAGAAAATAATTAGGTCAAGGCAACAGTTTTAACACCAGCGAGCATTCAGCTGACTTACTGAGCCTTCCTCCAACGCATGGCGTAGACTTTGCAGATCAGCCACTGGACACCAAACCTCAGCAATTAAACATTTATTTGTGACATCAAAACTGCACAGGTTGAGTACATGATATATGGCTTTCATCTTCTTCACTTGGATAACCCATGTATAAATGGATTCAGCTGCTTTACATAAGACTTGGTGTAAGTAATCCTCAGTTTTATGCAGCACCTTTGTCCAAGAAAAAACAAAAGAATTTAACTGAAAATATAACAGTGGTTTTGTGAAAGGTGCACAGAAAGAGCATTACGTTGGTAAGAGGGTACATTAACCACTGCTTAAAACAGAAGGCAAGGACAAGTACCCAAATACATGCAACACCAGACCAGGGACGTGGCATAGTCTCATATGCAGATCTAAAGCCAATGTATTTTAGAACCATATTGATATATTTAATGAATATATTATTTTTGTGGTGCAATAAGTACATCAAAAGGAACACTGTTATTTACTCACAGTACGAAGATCCTGAATACGAACATTTAGTCCCTCAACAACTGCCCTGCGCTCCTCCATGCTGTTTGGGTAGGGATATACATGACAATGATAGCTACAGGAAAACAAGATTGTGTTAAATAACCAAGCTAAATCAGAACAAAACACCCAGCCCCTTGGCCCTAGTCAAATCTGCAACATGCCATTTAATTACCATGGAACAGATTCAACTGAGAGTCAGTATTTTGCCTGTGCTTAATAAGGACTGCAGCTAAAATGACTCATACATTTATTTCTACATTGCATAATGATAAAGCTAGATGTAAGGAGGGGAAACAAATTTAACTTCAGAAAACTTGCCTAAAAATCAACGCTAAAAATCAAGGAAGAGGAGAAACTAAAATTAAAGTAACTCAGGTATAGAGAAATTATACATACAAAGTTTTACTTCTTACCAGTCACAAATCTTCTTAACTTTCTGGCCAATCTGTTCACCCCAATAGGATATTAAAAAAACAAACCATTTTGTGGTTTCACCCTAAAAAACCCAAAGAAGTTGTTTTGATGAGGTTTGTCTTTAACCATCTCGAACATCACACAGAGCAAAATAACCAATCTGATTAATTAGAAAAAGTTGTGTATGTAGCATTAACTTTCCACCTATTTAGTGAAGCTCAAGATATAAAACTGAAGTGTGCAAACATCTTGGGTTTTGCTATATCAAAGAAAAACAGAAACCGTTTGCAGGAAAAATAAGAGATTATATTCTATCATCTCAGAGTTATTAGCAACAGAAAAGTCTTTGGAAATTAAAACGTTACAAATTAGACTTGAAGCTTTTAAAAGTGTCAGATTAGGCAGCCCTAACGGCTGACTCACAGAAAGTGATTTCTTCAAGTTCAGAGAAGATCAAATCTACTCAACCTTTTTTTCCTGAACTACCGAGTGAACAAGTAAAATGACTATTAAAAGGTCTGTACAGACCTAGCTAATAAATATCCAAGCAGCCATATTTGCCATGTACTTTGATCAAGGTAGCCGACAATAAAGTCACAGCTAATCCACAGTAAAGTTCTGTACTCATCAAGCTGAACCTCAGTAAACTTAATTGCCGTTCCAATAGTTATGCTGGCATCAAGACCTCTAATTTTGAAGTCTCACAGATTCTAGTACTTTATAATAGTCCTCCAAGGGCACTGGAAAGTAATTCACATTCAGTACAGGCAAAGCTGAGCATAATTCTTCTAAGTCTTATGAGAAGTACAAACAAAATAGTAGGTATAATGTTTACTCACTGTATCTGGATCTTCCAGACACTCATCCAACTCTGCGTATGTAAGAATAGTGTAGCCTTTACAGACTCTCCACAGCATTTTTTCAAATGCTTCCACTTTTGCCATGTGAACTAAGCCAGATATGAACCTGTGGAAAAAGAAAATGGAAAGATAACCTAAAATCCACAAAAAGAATTAAAAACCCAAGAGTACATCATCACTCAGGATCAATTAGTCACTAGTTTAACATCTGCCATCTCTAGTGAATGAAGCATCACCCTACATGGGAAGTAACTGATATATAAAATGGACCCAATTTCTATTTGGAAACAAACTGTAAGCCTGAGCACAGAACTAGAACTGTATTTATTTCTTTCTGTGATAGTGAGGTTCTTAATTTTTTCTGGATAAGATACTCAACAGTGCTGTAGAGAGCAGTATCCATACATCATTTTAAAGGCAAGTAGGCAATATCATTAATCATAGAATCATAGAATAGTTAGGGTTGGATAGGACCTTAAGATCATCTAGCTCCAGCCCCCCTGCCAATGGGCAGAGACACCTCACACTAAACCATGCTACCAAAGATTCTCCCCAACCTGGCCTTGAACACCGCCAGGGATGGATAACATTACATTTACAGCTGCTACTGCAAAGTGATTAAAACACTGTGTTTTTCCTAGAAGAACAGAGTCTGACCAGCAGCAGAACTGACTTAGGTGTTTTCCTTATCAGACATACTCTGATGAAAGTTTTCTGAGAGTGTTTTTGCTGCTCTCCTATTAATCTCTTCAAATAATCCAATTTTGTTCCAAAGGTACATTTGGGTCAGATTTTTACCCCGTCTAAAATGGTTTGGCTCATGTGAAATCACAACATTCACACTACAGTTCATCTTTTAGAAAACAGCCTGTTATTTCCAGCAGCTCATCAAGCAGGTCTGGAACAGTTCACACCGACAACCTGCTGTATGCAGCCTGACCCATACCTACCCCAGCTTGGCACCCAGTCTGTGCATGCAGTTGTAATCCACCAATGGCTCATTCTCCACAGAGGGAAATTCTTCATAACTTATATGTAATTGGGACTCATACTAGCAAAAGAAAGAAAGATCATTCATAGCTTTCAGAAAGAAAGCAACTTTCATTTGTTTATTATTCTAAAGAAGAAAATAAGTAAATTATTTCAACTAAAAAAATATAAACCCCTTTCCTGTGTTCAGTTCAGACAATATATTTTGGGATCTCAAGCACACTGCTCTTAGCAATGACAGTGTTGGAAAAGTTACATGGTTAATTTCTTAGCACAATTTATGCATCAAAGTAACACAGATACACCTTCATTTGCAATTGGCATCAGCAGTAACATTCAGATGATTCATCAGAGAAATGACAAAGCCCCTCTGCTTTGCTATGTACATGAGCACATTGTAGCCCAGGAGCTTGCCATGTCCAGGTACTGAGCACAAGTAACAAATGAGGTAGAGCATTGCAAAGCCCAACACCAAGTCACACACTTAACTGCTAACAGTAGGCAACAGAAATGCCATGACACACAATCCTTGCCAAACAGCAGTACCTCAGATGTTCTTCTGACAAACCGCTGCGTGACCTCCAACATGCACATGTATTCTGTCAGTTCAAGCAGGTTTTTCCTCAACTTCTCTTTGTTTTTAGTTACTTCCCTCAATTCTGTCTCCAGTTTCTGCAACTGTTCCTAAGACACAGAATAAAAATTACATAGAATGAGTTCCACTGCTTTGGAAATTGGGGAGAATTTATTTTAAGCACATGTTAATTTGCCTCAATTATGGGAGTTTAAGCTCCATAGGTTTTATTCCTCAGTCTGCCAAAGATTGCTTTGTACTGAGTACAGTTAATCTTCCACTGGCATCTGCTAAGTCTTCTGTTTTGCCCCTAACTTGCATCTAACCTCAGTAATGCAGACTTGGAATTAGAACTCCGGAGAGTAGAGGGTGGAAGACACCTCTATTATTTTAATGGAATTACAGCAAAATAAGAATATCAGTAGAAATTACATCTGCATTTTACAAGCTTCTACTTCTAACATAATACCAGAAAAAGCACTCAAGAGAAAACAGCCCCAGGTTTTGCAATGCAGCAGAACATGCAGAGCCTTGGGTACACAAAATTCCTACGAACCCCACAAATTCTGGATGCATGAAGAGAGTCTTAGGTAAATCCCAAAGCAATAAATGAGGTGCAAGGACTGCATCTACAGACAGCAACGGTGTAATACACCAACCCGTCAAGGAGAGAAAACTGCAAAACCCTAAGTCAGCTTTGACCCTTCCACAGGAATCCTGTGTCAGTACCAAACCCTCACTGGCAGTCTCGGCAGCAACACTGGCAGAAAGAAAGGAAATTGCACAAAAAGGAAAGCAAATGCTCCTGTATCCCTCCCCCCTTTAACTTAAGTCATAAGATAAGAAGGAATTAAGTTGGAAATAAAGTTCCAAGATCCAGAGCTACATGGAAAAGTTACCTGGATCTCTAGAATGTGCTTCAGCAAAGGGGCAGGAGGAGCAACATCTCCTTCAGGAAGTAGAATATCAGCTTTTTTAATTTCTTGTACTAAATAGCCTGGAGTGAGAAGGAAAACAGAATCAGAAAGGAAACTCTATTGCCCTGTGCTCCCTAGAATGCTGCAGAGCTGCCCTTCAGCTGCTCTCAATGGTGCTGATGACACTGCAGCATCAGGCCCAAGCTATCTAATTCATTTATTTTAGCAACAACACACACTGTGGTCTTCAAGAGAGAGGGGCTTATGGAGTGCCAAAAAGAAAACACACAGCACATCTCTGTTTGGAAGCCTGCAGAAGTAATCTTCAAAGTCTTCTGAGTTTTTCCAACCACAAGTATGTTTCAAGAAGCTTTCACCATTTCATAGTGTCTCTTTGTTGCTGCAAGATAGCACTTTCTGTTAACCATCTGCTAGAAACTGACATTTTGCTCAATGAACCATGTTTGTAATAAAAAGTGATCAAACAAGGCAGCTTAAGCAACCCTGACAACAAATGCAACTCCCACTGGGCATATAACAACTAGCTACTGGGATGGTCTGGCATGACCAGCACATGCCCCTGATGACAGATCCCAACAAAAAGAATCCTTCAATGGTAACTTTTCCCCAGGATATACTGAAGAAATCTGCATCTTGGCTGTAACGTACCACATCCTCTTCTCTATTCATTAACTACCATGTGAATGCAATCATTAACTTCTGAGGATGCTTGGAAGTTCAACAGTATTGCGTTACAGAACATGAAAAACGGATTTTATCTTATAGTCAAGAAAATATCCAAAGTAAAGCTTCCATTTTCCCAGTAGTGTTTTAAGCAGTCAATACTGAAATGATATCAATTATTCATTAGCAGCACCATTAGCAGCTCTTCTCCACCTCTGAGCTTAAAAACCACCCCACTCTGTATTCAGCACATACATGTTGTGTTGTAAATCAATTTCACAGCTCAGAAACCCATAAAACAGGGATCAGCAGGAAAACATTTGATCAGGCTGCCCAGAGCTGCGGGGTCTCCATGCTCAAAATCCCACCAGACACAGCTCTGGACAACCTGCTCCAGCTGGAGGTTCATGAGGCGATCCCAAGAGATCACTTCCAACCTAAACCTGCAGCAGATCAAGACAAGTTAAGGAATACATTTGCATGTTCCGATGCGATTAGGTATTACAGAGAAGTCATCTCCAGCTCCAAAAAGCTACATAAAGGCTACATGTGAGTGCAGTTTGTGTGGTTTTACATACATATGAAACTCTTACAAGATTCTAGAGCATGTGGATCATGACTACGGGGAAGATTAAAAACCTGTAGCTGAAACCTTCACTATAGTTCCGCTCTACTAATGTAAACTTAAATAATGTCAGAGATGAGAAAGGGCAGACATGAAAATCAAGCTCACCAAGTATTCTTTCCATTTCTTCACACTTCTTCACTTCATTCACAAATTTCCTCTGAAATACACTTACATTTGGGTTAAGCTGAAGGAGAAGGAAAAAATGCTTATTAGGTATTAAAACCCCACAGCTATTTCTATGACTTGGTGGAGCCAATTCTGCAGATACTCTGTGTGCTCTGTCTACAGGGTGCTTTTCAGCTAAGAAGGTATGAAAACCTAAAAAGATTAAGAAGTCTCCAAGTAGCCAGGTTGGTTTTATCAGAGCAGAACTGTCAATGCCTTTACTAGCTTTACTCAAATACGAAAGTAATGAGATCTCCTGGAGACACCATTCCTAATCTTCTTTCTACGGTTTTAAAACACCATTTAACAAATTCAAAGTTACAAAAAACCTTTCCACAAGCAAATTTTATGGTGTATTTCTACAGAATCTATTTGAAATGTTAAGTTTTATAAGACTCTTTCTATGCACACCCTCATATCACAAGCATGGAATGTCCCCAACTACTTATTCAGCTTGTAAATCAGAACCACTAATGCATTATTTCTGGAATAAAGAGTGTGTCAGGTACCTGGAATGGCATCAAAATGTTACACAAAACCCCCATGTAATGATTCTTACACATCCCTCTCTTCCTACCTGCCCTATTTATTAATTAGTTCTCCCTACTTTCCCTGCAATGATTTTTCAACCTATTCTGAAGATAACTTGGATGAAACTCCAAAGTCTCAGTCAGCAGGCAAAGATCATATAATTACGATGAGACAACACAGTAACAATGTTAATAACTACCCGACCCAATTTTATGGTAGTCAGGCACGTAGTTTCCTCCAGGTGAATTGCTCCTCCAGAAACAGACATGGTTTCCAAACCAGCAACCTGTGACGTTGAATTAAAACCTACAGAGCCAAGATATTTCCATCGAGCTGTCAGTGGGGTGGGCATATCTATTACCTGTGCATACACACGGAGACTAAAGTCAACTGTGGCTTCAAGTGGGTAATGGGCTCTTCCGTGAGATCCTACTGCAAAAAACCCTCCAAGTTTAACCTACTTCTGGGAGAAAGGTGGGATACAGCAAGCCCAAGCAACCCTGTCTACAGCCTCTGGGTAGCTAGGGGTCCACGTTGACTTCCCATCATCCAAATGCAGTACCAGGATTAGCCCCAACGCCTGCAAGTCAGACGGGCAAGAGAGCATCGGGGCATGGGAATGAGACCTTCACCGACTCAACCGCGCCATCTCCCTACTCGGCTTCCCCCGCACCACTTCAGGGTCCTTTTACCCCCCTCATCCACACAGGGAGCCCCGCCGGGCGCCCGGTACTCACGTCTCGGAACTCGGCCAGGCCACGCTCGCCCACCTCGCTGAGGCACTCGTAGGCCGAGCCGCTCTGCAGGAAGAGCTGCGCCAGGCACATTGCCTCGCTGCGGAACAGCGAGCCCATGGCGGGCTGCGGCGGGGAGCAGCGGCGCTGGGGCTCGGCTCAGCGCGGCGGGCGCCGGGGCGGCGCGGAACGGTTCGGGA
>JASSUY010009938.1:0-13540 GCA_032466535.1 Forpus xanthops | reverse complement strand
GATTGGATCTGAGGAAGAAATTCTTTACTGTGAGGGTGGTGAGGCACTGGAATGGGTTTCCCAGGGAAGTTGTGAATGCTTCCTCACTGGCAGTATTCAAGTCTGGGTCGGACATAGCCTTGGATGACATGGTTAAGTGTGAGGTTTCCCTGCCCATGGCAGGGGGGTTTGGAACTTGGCGATCTTAAGGTCCTTTCCAACCCTACCTATTCTATGATTCTATGATTCTGTTGTAGATATTCTGCTCATGCACATAGGTGGCAGGTGATCTCTCAGAAGATGTTGTTCAGAAGCCCTTACCCGTTTGAGCTCTGTGGGCATAATTTTCAAGGAGTACCTGTCTGATGAAGGTCATTGGAAATCTCACTCATATTTACTGTCCATAATTTGGTTGCAGTTTTCTTCAAAGATAGATGGTCTTAGCAGTTTTTTTTCATGCTGAAAGTGTGATGTCTCAGGGAGGCATGTATCAGTAATGGCAGAAATGAAAATACATATTCAACTTCTATGACAACCTAAGCCAGGCCTGTCGAGCAACTGATCAGTAGCTAGGATAATGAATTGTGAATTTTGATGCCACCATTCTTTCCAGAAGAATGAGCAGGGGTGGTCTAAATCTGCTACTGTAGGATGAGCAGCAACCAGAAGTGTTTGTGCAAGGTAGTGATTTATTGGCACTTGAGGAGATGCAGTGGCTGGCTGCATCTGCAAGCAGAGGAGTTTACTGCTGCCCTCCCTAGTCTCACACTTCCCACTTCTTTTCTCTCCTCCTGCACAGCTATATGTTTTTAACCTTTTCCTGGGTGTGTTACCCACTAGACCTTCCTGAGAGATGATCTAACTCATTTAACCAGCACAAAACCACAAGATTTTTTGCTAAAATTATTTTCTGTCATTGTAATAAATTGGCTTACAGAGAGGATGACATTGTGACAAAGATAGCACCCAGATGTGCAGAAGGAACACATGGTGGTGTTTGGAAGTGAAAGCAGGAGAAAATGTGGAAAAAAACAGAATAGTAACTCACCATTTTGGGCAGTTTCAAGCTCCTGAATTTGCTCACCTTGTCTTATGCCCCAAGATCAGAACCTAACCCTGAATAACACCAATTATTTGTACACACAGGCCGAAATGTCTGTGCTCTAGACAAGTCTGATTTATTAGGTATATGCTACTAAAGCTCTCTGAATTTTGCATTAAAATAACATGAACTCTTTTCTTCCAACCCAATTAATTCAAAATTGAACTCTCACAGCCTTTTTTTTGTCTAGTTTCTGCAGCGTATAGATTCTAGTATCTAAGGCAGTATCCTTCTACAAGGTCCCCTGAGAGAGATCATTTGCATTACATTTAGCACAGCAGTAATCCTATCTGACATATTTCATAGAGACACATCCCAAGGCATTGTCATTAATCCTTGAAATGTGACAAATACATTAAAAGCAAAATAGGCAATTAAAATGCTTAAAAAAAAAAAAAAAAGTGAGATGTCATTAGCAAACAGAAACAAATCCAGAAGCTCTCCAAGTCAATTTCACAATTTAAAACCATAATGACAAGATGTTCTTTCTCTACTCAGTTGTCACTGGATCCTTGGCATTTGCAGCAGTTACAGAGCACAGGCTGTCTTTAGTGCCTTAATACGTTATGAACTTGGACAATGAAGACACAAGACTATTTAAAGCTTTGTAAACTATAGAGTAACCTTAGCATCAATCCTATAAAAGGCTGGAAGTCTACAGAGAAATATTGCTGATATAATTATATTCTGGCTGACCTTAGTGTGAAGTAGAATTTGGACAATGCTATTTCATGGTGTCTCCAGCCCAGGCAGGATATCATTAGCCCAGTAAGTGAAGCATTGCATTAATTGTTCTTGTGCTAGAATTATCATTTGGTGCAAGACCAGAAATGCCTTGCCTTATGGCAAACCAAGGCTAACCCCTTGTGTCTGTCAAACTACTCCTCTTTTATTCCCCTAAACCATTGGTTTTAAGCTTGAAGGCAGTTTATTTCTAAATAAAGCATAGAAATGTTTAGCGAGAACTGAAAGTTGCTATGATAAAATACATTTTTAATGGCAAAATTGATAGTAGATTATTGCCATTTTCACTAACAGTAAGGGAAAGTCAGCCCAGTCTTCCCTATAAGCTACACTCTGTACCTCAAGACCATGCAGTCAGCTCCTTCTATTGGGTCTTTTCTTATAATTTATGTTATTGTAGAAGTGCGTATCAGTCAGACTGGGATTGTGCTAGGTGCTGCATAGTCTCTTGTAAAATTGCAGTGTAAGTAAATTATCATGCAACTGCACATAGTCTTAAATATCAAAATCACGTGAAAGAGGGAAACTACCTAATGGTCCAGAGTCTAAATGCTAAGGAGAAAAAAAGTTACAATAACTATCCTATGAAATAAAACAAGAATGAACAATTCACAGTGCCACTGTTGTAGAGAAGACTTAACAAACATCCATATACGACAAACCAGTAAAGTATCATGGGACCTGTGGAGTTGCAGTCCTAGAAGTGACACAACTCTACATCTAAACTCTAAACCTGTTTTGCACCTTGTCAGGTCAGTCTCTTTGCTTTTGTTATTGCTGAAGCCAGATTCAATAAAAAAGCAAGATCCTGATTCAAAGGGAAAAAGCGTTTGAGCTGAGGTACCTGAAAATATGTACTGTTGTGCAGCATCTACTAAAGCAATATTCTTGTCTTGCTGAAATGCTTCTTGCAAAAAGACATTCCATCTATATAAACTCCTTGGAATATGATAACCAGTATGACCAATGATTTTACTACCTATAAGTGAAAGGCAGATCTGCCCCCCCCACTTTCTTTGTTAGCTGTATTTGTCCTCTCTTATGTTTATTTGTATGTTTTGTTTGTAAGCAAATTGCAGTATATATGTATCTTGAGAGTTACTATAGCTAATGATGTACTTACAGAAAGTGAAATTACTATTTAAGCCATTAAAACAGCTAACTGCAGGATCGAGACAAATGTCTGGACAGATAAAATATTTTCAGAGTTCCCGTATTCTGGGCCAGATATTAAAGGGCTTAACTCAGGTTTAATGATTTCCTTCACAGCAAATGACCACTGACAGCCTACAGCCTTACACAAATTGGTCTTATAAAAACTTAAAAGGCACATGAGGATTTTGATCAAAAGCAATAAATGTACAGAAATGATGAAAGTGTATGAATTACATTAACAAAGAGTTTCGTAGTAACTAAACCTGAAAAGTCCCCAAAACAGGCTCTGGCTTCGCTAAATTGTCTGTAGGGTTGCCAGCTTCTGAGGAGTGGACAGAGTCATGGGCATTCGTCACATGGATGGAATAATATGACCCAAGATCTGGGAATCTTCTTAAGGAAAGTAGACCAGGGTTAAACAGTTACCATGTAGCAATGCTATGACATGAAGCATTTAGTTTTCTGAGGACTGCTAAACTGTACAAAATAGATGTAGTATCTGAGAAGTAGTATATGAAGAGTTTTCAGAGGGGCGCTGCTTTTCCATGAGGGCTTCATCCAGGCTCCATTAGTATAAATTAATATCCATTTTCTCAACAGTGGCATTTTCTTGCTGTTACTGTAATGGACCAACTCTGGAAGGTGAAAAGAAAAAGTCAAAAGAAAAAATAAAAGCGCATATCAGGGTGAGGAAAGAGAAAATGGAGTGCTCTTACACTTCAGGGGCATCCCCACATAAAGCCAGCTGTTGATGTGTCACTAGAACCCAGCGCTGTGTGTGATCTTAAAAAGTCTTTCACAGGCAGTACCATCAGGCAGAATTTGCCTAAACTTGCATTCGGACCCATAAGCTGATTTCACTGATACGCAAAAAGCATAAACTGCAGAAGTGAAGACAGAAGACTGCATGAACAAAATTAAAATGCAACAACATCAGCTTAATTCCTATTTCCTACTGAAGCTGGGGGCTCAGCTGTGGTGCAGAGTATGTGACCAGGACTGGCTTGGGATATCTGAAAAGTCTTGTTTGGAGGAAAGAGATTGTGAGAGGGAAGATAAGGAAAAGATTATTGTTCTTCCAGTAAGCACTTTTCAGAACTTTGTGCCAGCCCCACTCAGGACATCCAGGCCTTGATTTATATGTCTTACAAACCCTAAGCAACTCCCAAGGCAGGCTGTGTCCCTGGAGAGGACTAGATGGGTTAAGATTAAAAGTCCTTGGCAATATTCCACCTTTTTAAGGAAAGAAGAGCAGAAAAGAAAGGCAGAGTGAGAAGAGACATACAGTAGCAGACAGACTGACTGACTCCTTTGGCTCCTGAATTGAGTGGAAGTGCATTTTCCCTGGTAATTGCTGGATATCTAAGTATTTCATATAATATGAAGGTAAGACAATTGCTTACTTAATTCATACTGATGAAGTGAATATGATAAGTGCAATGAAATATTAATTTATATGGAAAAATACTTAGCTGAAAATGCAATTGGATAGTATTGCGAGAAATAAGAAAAAAAAAAAAACAGCTTGCATAACAAAGCTGAAGAAAATAAGCATTACACTCTCCATTATTTCTTAAGCTGTGTGTAAAGATTGCAGAAAGTTAGAACAGCTGCATGAGCTGCATGAGAAAAAGCAGAAAGTAAGTTTGCTTTTGCTCCTCTTTTTTTCAGGTGCTGGGAATTTTTCTGTTGTTGGAAGTTTCGGGCTTCTTTTCCACTTTTTCCAGGTGAATATTTCTTTAGTAAATTACATGCTAAAGACTAAGCATGTGTAATTTAACAGACAACTTCTGGTGTGTGACTGGGGTCTTCAAAGGAGAAAAAACACTGCTTGGTGTCAGGACTGCCACTGCCATCAGTGGTGACAAGAGTGGGATGTTATGGTGCCCCTCAGCTCTTCCCAGAGGAGTCAGCCACTCATCAGGCAAAGAGCACACAGCAATGGTATAAGCCAAAGGATTGCACGTGTATGAAACACAGCACAGGTTGCCCCGGGCAGCCTGGATCTCAGGGGCAGGTTGCACCCTCAATGTCTCCTCTTGGAAACTGGCTGTTTGAGAGCTGCTGTGGAAAAGTGTGCTGCATGCCAGGGCACACACAGCCCGTGGCAGCTCTCTCCCATTCCCAGATGTGCTCAGTCTACTCCCTGCTTTGTGGAGTGAAGCTGATCTTTGAAGCTTGTATGGTTGCACAAAGTCCTTACTGATATTCAGGTGAGGTAAATATGCCTACTTTTTTTTTCAGTGACTGAAAAGCTCAGGCTGGGTCTGATTGCATTCATACACATGAAAAGCAAATCCAAGTGGTTTTAGAGGAAGCCTTATCATATTGCTAATTGTTACTGTAGGCCTGTGTTGCTGTTTAGGGATGTTTTGCACTAATGCTTAGGGATGGAGATCCATGATAATATTTCTCTCTCTCCCTTTTTTTTTTGTGTTATAATTCAACAAATAATCCTGGAGCAGCCCTTCCTCTCCAGTCCACTGCCACTGGAATTCTTTTGGTCCTTGGTCTGAGTGCAATGGCTGTACTCAAAAACAGGTATAGATGGACACTTCTATTCTGTATTCATGACTTCATAAGCACATGCTTTTTTGGCAGTAATTAATGAGCCTGCGTATTTTTAAAACCCCAAATCTGATGTCAAGCCCCAGCAGAACAAGAAGGCTGAAGAACAAAAATCTCAAAAGGGAAATCCTCAGGTCTATCCCAAATCTATTCTCTTTTAAAGCTATGCTATTCATGTTGTAAAATAATTTGTGCACTTTTTATTTTGGTGATAGTTGCAAAAAGCTTGACTCAATTGTTCAGTTAACAGAGATATTCCTTCACTGATGCTGGTTTGTACCAATTCTGCTGATTT
Source organism: Forpus xanthops (assembly GCA_032466535.1). Lineage (NCBI taxonomy): Eukaryota > Metazoa > Chordata > Aves > Psittaciformes > Psittacidae > Forpus > Forpus xanthops. The sequence goes on along the minus strand of JASSUY010009938.1, from coordinate 7,697 downwards.
TTCATTAGTGGTGTCACACCTCAAGGAAAGAATAGTTGGTTGCAGAGTATTATAATCAATGAAAACAAAATGATTATTTTCACAGTGCAACTGTCTTGATGTGCAAGATAGTTGCTTTTGATTTTCTTTCTCATTTACTTTGATGTTGCACCAATTAGGGAGGAATTAATCAAAATTACAGCTGTGCCATGAGACAGTACTTCCTCTTTTTAGAAGCAACAAATGCCACTTGTTTATCATCTTCCTTAATGACACTGTTTACTTTGAAGAACTTTGGCAAATTCATATCAGGCATGATTGGTCCTATTAAAAATGAAAAATAAGATTGAGATTTGTCAGCAGCTCTCTCTTGGTTTCAGCTACTTATCAGATTTTTTGAACAAAAAAGCCAAGCTTGTCCATCAGTCTAAAGACCTTGTAGATAAAATAATTGTCGTTCTATTAACTTGTTACCATATTGTGGTAATAACAAGTGTGGGTATTATTAAAAACAGTAAATGTCTAATTTCCTTGCAGCAGTAGAGTAGTAGCATTGTCTTGACACTACTAAACTGTTCCTGCTTTGCATTTAGATTTCTGAGTTCTCCCTTGATTTGCATTCAGATTCGGAGACGGACAGTAGCAGTTTATGGCCAGTATGGGGGAAACCCCTGCTCCGGGGATGCATTTGAAACAAGACCATGCACCACCACAAGGGGATGCCCAACCGAGGATGGCTGCAGTGATCGTTTCAGGTGTTACTCAGGTACCACCCAAGATCTTTCTAACCATTTTCTGAACATAAAGTTAAGAAGATAACCCTGTTATCCTTTAACTTCAGTAAATGGGCAATGGCTTTGCAGAACCCTTGACCTATATATAAATCTGATTTAGGAGGATGTTTCCTTAATTCCATCCAGCACTATGCATGTTTTTAATTTACTGGAGTGTTGCAGAGCTTTATAGATAATATACTGCAGCTCTGGTAGCCTCTGTAAGTCGTTCTGCCTTACTTGTTTGACCCAGAGCCCTTACAAGAAGATAATTAAGGAATGCAACCTTAGATGTAATTGTTGGAAGCTAGGCTGTATACAAACATCTTGGAAACCACCTGGGTCATGGAAACTGATGCTTCCTAGAACAGTCCTTGCGTCCAAGCAGCTTCCATTACCTTCACAAAAAAGTACATTGTCTCATGTGGTAGACACTTATCAGAGAGGATCATGGTAAACATATTTTGGTGCTACCAGAGAGATAATCATAGTTAATCACAAGTGATGGGATCAGAGGATGAAAGCTCAAGAAATATATCTAGAAGTCAACTGATTTGTTAATATATCATAAGCCCCAAATGGCTGTGGCTCCCTCAAGCATGCTTTACACCATTTCTTTGTGTCTACATTTACTGTTGTTTCACAAGCCCTCCTGGGCACAGACTGTTCACCATGAGTGTGAACAAGCTAATTAGTGCAGTAGATAAGTGGGACTTTTGTTTTGATTTAGGTGATCTATTTTTAAATGAACAACCACTTCTTTGCCTCTGTGTTTTTATTCTGATTTAGGTCAGTGCATTAGCAGATCTCTCGTATGCAATGGAGATCAGGATTGTGAGGAGGATGGTGCAGATGAAGATCGATGTGAAGAGAAGAAGACTGTATGTGATATTGATAAAACCCCTCCAAATTCAGAACTTACAGGAACAGGGTAATGTTCTGTGCTAGGATCAGTAGTACTGGTGCTAAGTGCATTTATGGTTTTGTAGTATTTACAAGCTCTGGTTATACAAATAGGTTTCCTGGGCTTTTGGTAAAATGTTCCATATGCAAAAGTGTTCAGTACAATGGCTTCCATCATGCTAACGGCTCAGTGCAGCCAGAATGTGCAGATCCTTTGATCTGAAGCACAGAATAAAGCTTTTTATCTTTCACTCCTGCTATTGTAAAACATCTTTTAAGATATGAAATGAAATGTCAACCAATACCACATGATCATCAGCATGGAAAAAAATGAGCTAGCAATGCTCATTATTCTTCTTCCTTGTTGCTGCTTTTAGTACTGTGGATCCATATGGATTTCTGTTTATACATCCACTTACAACCAGCAAAATAATTACCTTATGTTTCTTTAGGGTAGTTGTGTTGCTTGTTATGCAACATAATTCAGGTATAATAATAAAAAAAAAAAAACATTTTGGAATGGAAGCCTTGTTGTTTATGTGTGGTGTTGCTTAATTAAACGTAATAAAATCAGTTGTGAGACATATGAATGTCTTAGTGTTAAGAGATGTGTGTTCATTTTGTTGACAAAAAAAAGAGCAAAATTTTGCTTTCCATACTGCAACATGCTCTGTACATGGCAGTTCTGCAGGTATAGAAGTTGATCAGTCGATATCCCCTTTTTTGGGTAAATCAGCTTGTGAACTTTATCTGAAGACACACAGCATTCAGTTATAATGGATTTGTAATTCTTGCTTCCTGTAAAATAATTTGCTACTTCTCTGTCTTACTGACTTTTCATGTTTTTCTTCTCATAGTTTTGATGCCATTACCGGTGATACGAGGGGAAGAGTCATTCATACAAAAAGCTTTGGAGGACAGTGCAGAAAGGTCTTCAGTGGTGATAGGAGAGAATATTACAGGCTGAGTGAAAGCATTCTTGCTTATACTTTTCAGGTATGTTTCCATTAAACACAGCTTTGTATTCAGGATCATGCTTAAAATGAGGAGAGTGATGCAAAGCTTGTAGGGTCTCTTGGTAGACAGGTTTCCTAAATTTAGCTGAATGACACCTCTGTTTCTTCTCTGCAGTCACTTAATATTTTGAAACACAAACTGGTGTATATCTTGCTAAAATGAAAGGGAAAAAGATGTTATTGGATCACATATATTGTTGTATGGGATTTCTATATGTGCACAAGGCTTTGTGGAAGTCTTCCAGAGAGGTACTTTGAAGTGTCAAGAGATTTGGGTCACTCTACATTTATCAAAAGCATGCTAAGCAATCCTTAATGTACTTTACAATGTAAATACTTAGTATGTGAATATATGCATGTAATGTTTTCCCAGTAGTGTTCAGTACTTTTCATGAATTCTGAAATGGACCCAGCCTGAAAAGCATGTCAGATTTTTTTGCATCAGGAAAAACTTGCTTCACCCTATAAATTATCTTTAACATCCTTCATGAAGCCCTTTATATAGAATTCTGTCTTTCCTATTCTAGGTTAAAATTCAGAATGATTTCAGTTATGAGTTTTTCAACAGCAGCTGGTCTTACATGAAACACACAGAGAGGTATGAAAACTCAAACCATGGGCACAGTTATTCACAGAATAAAATTCTGCAACACAGTCAAAAGGTATGTATATAGTATGTATATGTTGTCACCATGGCTTAGTAATTTTCACAAATATTTTCATATTCTTTAATGTAATTTTATAATGAGATGCAAGTATTAATTTTATCCAGATATTTCTGGCACAAAGTGCATACAACAAAAATCCCATAAAAACTTTAAAAAGAGATCACTGGTTTGGTTACTAATTAAGAAGTGTTGGCTGCTGGGTTTTTTTTTTCTCCATTTTACCTCTCTACTAGTAATAGATTTACTTACTGTTTTTCTCCCTGTTTGAGAAAAATACTGACAACTTTGTATGATTAATTAATCTTTTGCATTCCCTATTACCTCTATCAGCATCTGTGATTAAAGTGAATTTGTTTTATAATTCATTTTCCACTAATAGAAACCCATTAAGATTTCTGTTTTAAACATCCAGAAGGTTACAGTGCTTATGCTTTTGACTTATATAAAAAGAAGCATTAAATAAATAATTTGAGAGTAACTCTCAATTGTGAAGTATAATCTCTATTGTATAGCAAATAAAATCAAGCAATAAATTCATATATTTTATGTCCCCAAAGCTGACAGAAGAAAAGCCCATTTTACTGCACTAACAATAATATCTTTTGAGACTTACTCTAACAAAGTTCAAAAGCAACTTTGAGAAGATCAGGTAAAGAACATGGGATAGGCAAATAGGAGTTTATAATTCAGCTAGAGCTGCTTTCAAAGAAAGGCTTCTTCAGACAAAACTGGGTACAAAGAAGACCTCTCTACTGCCTATAATTTGCTTTCAGACAAGGCTTGTTATTGTTAACCTGCTGCTACCAGGCTGCTGGTGTTGGAAACCACCACTAGCTTTGAAGAATGATACTTTGCTTTCTTGTTTGTCCTTATGCTGGCTTTCCAGCACACAGAAGAAAAATAAAGATATTGCAGCAATCATAAAGGTTCAAAAAATATTTCCTATTTTCTCTGTGGGGTTGGTTTTTTTGCATTCACCAGGTTGCTTAGATATATCTAACAGCTCTGTATAAACTGTTGATTAGTGGCCAATATAATGCTCATGTCATCTGAATAGTAGGAACCACCCTGACAGTAACATGGGGCATGGCTGACATCCTTTCCTTTCCCCAGAGTAAGCAGCTGATGGTCGTTGAGAACATTGTGGAAGTTGCCCAGTTTATTAACAACCGCCCAGAATTTCTAACTCTTGCGGAGTCCTTCTGGAGGGAACTGGCCAACCTGCCAGTCGTCTATGAGTACAATGCCTACCGAAGACTTATTGAACATTTTGGGACTCATTTCCTGCACTCTGGATCTCTAGGAGGACATTACAAAGTTATTTTTTATATGGATACTGACAAAATGAAAGCAGAAGGTAGAGTACTAAAGTATTGGTTACAAGAGTCTTAAGTGAATGCACAGGAATAAAATTATTTGCATGTTCTGCCAGCTAGTGTCTAAAATCAGGTAAGAGATGTATGTTAGTCACCACATTATCTTCATAAGCAAAAGAAAGAAGATTAGAAAATGTGCTCAAGCCACAACATTAAGTTCTAGGTCCAGATCTGTGAACTGCTGTGCTCAGAACAGCGAAGATTTGCTAGTTGGTTCAGGACTTCCTCAGGCTAAATCTGAATTCTAGTGCCAGTCTAAATCTCAAATAAAATTACATCTTAAGAACTACTTGGAAGTGAAGGTTGGATAAAACTGTGTGAAGCAGAATAAATTCCAAACAGAGCAAACACCAGAGTATGATGGTACTCAGTGTAGAGCGGTGCTGTAGAATTAGGGACTGCTGAGAAATGAGATAGAATAAAAAATAAGCATTTTCCAGATATACCTCCTATTTCTCTAGCAGGATGTGATAGTTGGTTGCCTTCTAATTTAGACATAATTCTTCATAACCTCTCAAGTCAATGTGAAACTTAGAAATTAATCCAACACACTTTCTGTGTACAGTATTGTTTAAAGCATCAATTATCTGCAGGTATTACCATAACAGACATGTACGACTGTACCACATCAGGCTGGAATGCATTCATTGTGAAAAAGAAAAAAGTAAAGTGCTCCAAACTGGATGAACTGCTACAGACTTCTTCAGGTAAGTGTTCAGCAGTGACTTTTGTAGTTACCACGTCTCCATCTTTCATCTCCTCCTAAGTACCTGTCAAAATGAGGAGCAGGTGTTGATAGCTTTGTTGAACTGTTTGCCTTAACACACTGAACCCAGACATCAAGTGCATGGCTCTCCAGCTCTCTTCAATCATTGCTAATGCTTTCCCAGTAATTGGCACTTTCCAGGACACCCTAAGTCAGAGTTGTGAAGATACCTACAAAACCACATACTTCTTACATATTATCAATGTAGGAGCTCTTGATCCAGGCACAGGTGGTTGATATGCACTAATGAGTACTTTCCCTACTTGCTAGAATAGTTTTTTGCATGTATTGTTTCTATTTCCATTTGTGAATATAGCAATGCTGGTATTTTTCTGTATTTTTCATCCTAAATCTACAGGAAGCAGTGGTAGTAAAATTAAAGGAGACCCCTACATAGAAGGAGGAAGCCCAGCTGCTGTTGCTGGCCTTAGTTATCTAGAGCTTAATGATCCTGCTGGCAATAGTCAGAGATATTCCTTTTGGGCTGGATCAGTGACAGACTATCCCAGAGTAATTAAACAAAAGGTAAGGCTATTTTCCTGAAGAAAAGATGAGCAGTTGGGATCACCTCAAGGGGAGAAATGATTATGCTATGATTAATCAAGCTGTAGTCTGCAATCATGTTGTTTTCAGATCACTTCATAAGAAAGAAAAGTTCACAGGAGGAAAATTCCAGGAAGTTAACATAATCAGCTGCATCACAAATCTAAGTCATTTAGCAGATCAATCGTACCAGCCTTCTGTGACTACAGGGATGTTCTACTTAACAACTGAGGACCACAACAGCATTGCAGAAAGCCCAGATGTGAGACAGCCCATTTCCTGAAGTACATAAGGGCACTTCAGTGTGGCTTCCACTCAGCTTGCTAACTTTGTATCATTTTTTTCCCTCCTCCTTTTCTCTTCATCCAGAAGTTCAGTATAATGAGATTCTGGAAGCCAGACACTTCAAAGTCGGGCATGGCCATATTCACTGCTGCCTTGCCTATGTACCTTTTGGGAACTGACCATGTACTGAAGAATAGTATAAACCCAAAAGATTTCTGAGAGGAAGTTTTCAATTAAATGTAAAAGCACAGAATATCATAAAACAGGCAAGAGAAATGCAAGATGTTTTCACTTATTGTTGCCTTCAGTCACTGCCCAATGACATACCATAATGGATTGCTTAAAATATCCAGCTTCTTGGGCTAGAAACAGCTGGGTGAGAATTCAGGATACTGTGCATTGGTTCTGTGTTACACTTTTATCTCAAGCATAATATCATAGCTCAAATATGTTTAAACATGATTAATCCACCACTAGCTTTAAGGGATGCTGTTAAGCAGGTCTGACTTTTCAGAAAAAGGCTGGTATGAAACACTAACAGAAGATTTCAGCTGAATAGATAGCAAATTAGAGCATCTGTCAACCCCTATGGGCAGCAGCATACGTCACAAATTATTTTGCACAATGAAATGTACTTACAAACTCTTATTATTCAGACTGTCACTATTTAATATAAGTGTTTCTCTACTGTGTGTAGCTAACACCGTTATATGAGCTGGTAAAAGAAGTGCCCTGCTCCTCAGTCAAAAAGCATTACCTAAAACAAGCCATTGAAGAATATATGGCTGAAAATGATCCCTGCAAATGTCAGCCTTGCCAGAATGGTGGTGAGGCAGCCATGGAAGGAACTCAGTGCATGTGTTACTGCAAGCCTTACACCTTTGGAGCAGCTTGTGAGCTGGGAACTCTTGTGCAAGATCAGCCAGGTTAGCACTCTTTAAACCTGTGAGAGTTTAGAAGTGGCAAAGTATGCTCTCCTGCTTCTGAGGTCCATTTGTCTCACTGCACAAACTGAATGAGTGGCTGGTGTGCAGTGTCGGCTTGGGCCAGACATCACTGCAGACACACAGCATGGGTAGACAGTGTCATGCTAAGCCTGAGTCTTTGCCTGTCCAAACAGTACTTCACAAAGAACTGGTTTTATAATTGTTAAATGCAGTGGACAATAATAACTGCTCAAAATGTAACCTTCTAGAGATAAGTATATATACTAAATGAGTATCAGTAACTTCAAAAGTTTGTGCTTTTAAACTGCAGTTAATAGCTATTTTTATTTTCTCTAAGACTCTGAGAACTAATAGCCTCTGTAGAATTATACTTACATAAAATACAAGCTGGACAAAGGTGCGATATTAGATCATTGCAACCTGCAAATTCTTTGTAAGGGC
>JASSUY010009937.1:25359-38929 GCA_032466535.1 Forpus xanthops | reverse complement strand
GAACGGCGGGGCTGCGGTACTGCGGCGTCGTTCGCCGGGTGGAGGAGCGCGGGGCTGGCGGGAGGGAGCCGGCCGGCGGTGGGTCCGGACCTGCTCACGCCCGGCAGGTAGGTGCGGTGGGCTCGGGCTGCCCCGGCCCGGCGGGAGGGGTGTGCTCCCCGCGCTCTTCCGGACCCCTGGGGGGGCTGGGTCCAGCGAGCCCTCGCCGCAGCACCTCTGGGTGACCGGCCCGTCGTCCTGAGCCCGGTGTGGCAGCCGGCGCCGCCGCCTGTCACCGGTGCTTCTTCACGGTCGGGCCTGGGGCCGAGCCCCCATGTGCTGCCGCCGGTGCTATGTGCCGTCTTCATCGTTTGCTCTGAGGCTGGGGGAGTGCGAACGGTAAGATCTGACGTCCAAGGAATGTCGATGCTCTCATCTGTGGAAACATAGTCGTTGCCTAGGTAAAGCTGTGATACTGCTCTGTTGGTAGTTGGGCATACTCTGCTGCTCTCCTTGCCCCTGCGAGCTGAACCAAAGTGCTGTCAATGTAGGGAGAGGATTTCTGTATCTAATTGCTGGTCTTGTATGGAGCCGGTGGGCTCCTTATCTCACACCCTAACATCTGTTGCATTTTATTTCTGTGTGGTTTTGTAAGTGGCTATTTCAGGTTTTATTCTTCCAGGTCCCACCAGGTTGATATAATTTAGTTTCCACATTCCTTTGTAAGACGTCCAAGTCTCATCCCAGGTTTTTTTACTACATCGGTACTGGGCTCTGGGCAGGATCACTGCTTGGAAGACTGACCTGCTGCAAGTTGCAGAAATGCTCACCCGCAACATTAAGGGTGTGTTTTAGGGTAATGGCTCTGTCCTTAACATGGAAGTTGGGGGGTGGTAGAGTGGGTCACCTTCCTTTTGAGCAGGGTAGTTTTGCCTTACATAGTGTCTGCTGTGATTCTCTGGGAAATAGGGACAGGTGGGATGTGAAGTGGTGGTCCATGCAATTAACTTTGAAGCTTTAATGCCAGAAATTAAATCTTACACCTGAATATGCCAAGACATGGCATACAATAGTTGAATCTGCCTTTTCTGAGGTTATACCCACCAGGAAGAACATTTACCACATATTTCTAATGAATATCCCTACAGCATACTTCAGAGTATAGTTTTAAAACCTATTTTGGTTGTCATGGGATTGAGTGTTGTTTAGATAGTCATAGAGGTTGCTTATATTACTAGATACCTTAAAAAGCTGTTATTTGCATCTTTTAACTTAATTCTGTAAGTATCTTCTCTATTTTAATTTTCACAGTGCCTTTCCCACTCTGAATTTGGACAGCACCAAAACTTTGCTTTGCTTTATTGTTTTCCAGCCACCCATGTATACCAAAAACATCTTTATGTCATTCTTGAGTGACATGGTATAGTGTGAGATGTTCCTGCCCATGGCAGGGGCCTTGGAACTAGATGATTTTAAGGTCTTTTCTAAACCTAACCGTTCTATGATTCTTTTGTATCTCTCAGCGAGTTACAGGCTTTAAATTTGCTTTCAGCTCTTTAATTAGTTAAAGCTTTTTGTGAAGCGTGGGTTGCCTTCATCATCCTCCCATTTTGCCATGGAAAGGAGAAAAAGTTCTGTCTGAAGCTGCCATTGAAGGCCACTTCTCTTTTTATAATGCTTGCCTGTAGGAAGTGCCAGTTTAACACTAGTACTTGCACAGAATGAAATGCATTCATCTTAAATGAACAGGAGGCTGATGGGTCCATTATTTTTTAGAGTTCAACCAAAATGTGGGATTTGCATTTTTTGTTGGTTTTGCAAGCTGCAGTAAGGTTTCAAAATTGCTTCACATTAATAAGTGGATTTACTAAATACAGGGGCAGACATCTGATCACGCTGAACCCAGAGGCAGGCCTTGTGAATTTTGGAGCTGCCTGTGTGCCAGTGTCATTGTCCTTGATTAACAGGTAGGCTTCACATGGACAGTGGGCTGCTTGGTACACACATGGAGGAATCTCACACAAGAACCTGTGGGTTTCTAGGGCTTTTACCAAAGGCTATGCCACCTCTTGCCTTGAGGTATCTCACCGTCCCGCATGCACCTTTCCACCCATTTGTCCATCCGTTAAGCCTGAGAAGCATGTGTGTATTTCGAGGCCCTATAGTGTAATGTCCAGTTTCATTGGAGGTAGAGGCCCAGCAGCTACTGCCAGCTAGATGTCTGGGAGGGAGCATCGCTGCTCTAGGAGCTGCGGAACTGCTGCAAGAGGTACTGCTTGGCTGTTCCTGGGACTCCAGAGCCTTGCCAGTTTAGTGTGTGTTGGGTTCAGTGCTCCTTTGATAAACTAAATATTCCATATGGATGTCAAAGAATGTAGAGTGAATCCTGTAATGCTACCACTGCTTTGTGGGAAATATGACTGTTTTTTATTAAGCTGCATAAACCAGGTGATCAAGTAGTTTGAATGCTATTTTGATGAGCAGAGTGTGTTACCAACACAGGGAATACAGGTGTCTGCTTTTAATGATTTAAATTGGAACAACTGCATGGAAGTCTGGGACCTGAGCAGAAATTATGAGAGTAGAGGATTTGCCACTTTCTTGGTATCTGGGCTTTTAGTCGTGTTACTTTTGAAGTAACTCTAGTAATAGAGAGTGAACTCTAAATTGGATTGCCATTGTTTAATGTTATGAAATTACCAGGTAGTATACCAGTATAATTTAGAGATTCAGCAGCTGCCAGTGCTGTTTCTAAAAATTATACTCCTTTATTTTAACTATTAGGTGCCTCATTTGGACTTATTCTAGTCTATACAATTATTATAATGCTATTTATATAGGCACTATTGCAGCAGCACCTTTGAGACAGTTCAATTTAAGAAGATGAGGATGTGCTCTATATGATAAAGATTGTAAGAGACATGTTCCAGTTTTATTGTTTGTTACAAGTCTTAACTGAAACTGAGTTGTTTGTTAAATGAAGGATTTATGTATAAACAAAAATATAGTTGTTAAAATTGATAGATGGAGGGGCTCATTTGACATCGATACCTGGACTGACATAGGAAATGGTGCTGTCTGAACATAAGCCATATGTGTATCATAAATAGTTGCTAACCCATGATTTCTTGTCATTTAGTCTCTTTTGACATTCTGCCCAGTAGTTCTTTGTGGAAGGTTTTTTGCACACTGTAGCCACAGTTTGTTTTTTTTTAATGCAGCCTATAACAGTTATTAGTCATTTTGCTTTGGTTCAGAACTTTGTCTGAAATTCCTGTTGCATCACATCTAAGAGAAATCATTTGAAAGAATGCTTGTGCTTAGCCAGAGTGTACTGTTGTAGCTTTGTGAGAAACTTGACTGCTTTTATATTAACAACATGAAAATTGAAATTGACAAAAAACTTGGAGGGTGTATATTTTGTTGGTAAAATAACTCACATTTTTCTATCAGGCTTTGTAAGTACTGGAGCATTTGGAGATAAATTTAAGCAGCATTTATGTGTAGATAGAAAGGGCAAGTGACCACCAACAGGACACATCTTGACTTTTGAAAATTGGCCTTTTCAGAGCCAGAGTTCACCTGAGGCATAGTTACGACAGTTTGTGCCAGTTTGCAGTGCTGCTCTGCTAACTTCCTCTTCAGACCAGACTAGATTTCCTGTGTCAGTCTTTCTATTTACCACATGTGCTTTCAGAAGTGCAGAGGGTAAAACCCATTTAGAAGTGTTACGAGTTAGCACATTCACTTTTGCTGATTAAAAGGCAAGAAGCAAGGAGCAGTCTGTCTCTTAGCCTCATGGTAATGACTTGAAACCTGACTGTGCAGGGTCCTTCCATGACTACTTTAGTGACTTGGCTGAAAAACAAGGAAGCCACCGAAGGCTGCCTGTTAGTTAGAAATAAATTGTAAAAATTACATATTAGTGAGCAGAAAGCGTGAAGCTAGGATTCGAAAATACTGTGATAACAAAATGCAACAATCATTTGATTAAAACCACATGCAAATTTTTCTTGCATAGTTACATCTGTGCATGAAAAGGTCCTGTCAGTGCTAGCATAGATGTGGTTGTGCTGCAGAGCCTTGTGCAACAGCACTTGAAGCCATCCAGAATGTTTGGGGAAAAAAGGTGGTTTTCTGGTGTATCTTACGTTGTTTGGAAAGGTGGTTTAACTCAATGTATGGATGAGGGGTTTGTCTTCATGGAGGAGATTTGCCTGATATGGTTTTACCAGTATAGGTAGCTCAACAAAACCTTTGTCTTTCCAAGGATTAAGCAGTTAAGAAGAGTTTCCCTTATCCTCTGTTTAACCATTAAATCCAAACACTACAAATACATATTCTAGTGTGAGGTGTCCCTGCCCAGGGCAGGGGGGTTGGAGCTAGATGATCTTAAGGTCCTTTCTAGCTCTACCTGTTCTATGAGTCTATGATTCTATAAAACCTAAAATATAATTTAAAATCAGATGCAAGTTTAGTGGTGTTGAAGTGTCAGATATGAGAATGCTTCCATTTTTGTGGCTTCCAGAAATGCTTTATATCTGAGGAAGGACAGTTCTTTGTGGAGCTGATTTATAGACTGGTCATAGCATTAAAAAAAATGTCTGAAATCATGGAACTTTTCTTTCTTTTGATTTTTAAGGCAAGTTCTTGATCTTGCATGTGGCCAATAAAAAATAAACCTTAATCAAAGAAAATAATGTTTATTATATGTAAAAGCAAATGAAGTTGTTAAGCCGCTGTCCATCACATTTGAAGAATCATGTCAGTCAGGTGAAGTTCCCGACAACTGCAAAAAGGGTAGTATAACCCCCATTTTCAAGAAGGGAAAATGGATGACCCGGGGAACTACAGGCCAGACAGTCTTTCCCCTGTGCCTGGCAAAATCTTGAAGCGGGTTCTCCTGGAAGGTATGCTGAGGCACATGAAAAACAACAAGGTGCTTGGTGACAGCCAGCATGGCTTCACTAAGGAGAAATCCTGCCTGACCAATATGGTGGCCTTCTATGATGGGGCTACGGAACTGATGGACAGGGGCTGAGCAGTTGATGTCATCTACCTGGACTTGTGCAAAGCATTTGACACTGTCTCATATGACATCCTTGTCCCTAAATTGGAGAGACTTCAATATGATAGGTGGACCACTCAGTGGATAAAGAACTGGCCGGATAGCCACATGTAGAGTAGTGCTTAATGGCTGAATGTCCAGCTGGAGACCAGTAACGAGTGGTGTCCCTCAGGGATAGGTGTTGGGACCAGTCTTGTTCAACATCTTTGTCAGTGACATGGACAGTGGGATTGAGTGCGCCCTCAGCAAGTTTGCCGATGACACGAAGCTGTGTGGTTCGGTTGATACGCTGGAGGGAAGGAATGCCATCCAGGGGGACTTTGACATGTTTGTGAGGTGGGCTGATGCCAACCTCATGAAGTTTAACCATGCCAGGTGCAAGGTCCTCCACCTGGGTCAGAGCAATCCCAGGCACAGCTACAGGTTGGGCAGAGAAGAGATTCAGAGCAGCTCTGAGGAGAAGGACATGGGGGTGCTGGTCGATGAGAAAATGAACATGAGCCGGCAGCGCGCATTCACAGCCCAGAAAGCCAACCGTATCCTTGTCTGCATCAAAAGGAGTGTGACCAGCAGGTCGAAGGAGGTGATCCTGCCCCTCTGCTCTCATGAGACCTCACTTCGGGTATTATGTGCAGTTCTGGTGTCCTCAACATAAAAAGGTCATGGGACTGTTGGAACAAGTGCAGAGGAGGGTCACAAGGATGATCAGGGAACTGGAGCACCTCCTGTATGAAGATAGGCTGAGGGAGTTGGGGCTGTTCAGCCTGGAAAGGAGAGGGCTGTGTGGAGACCTCATAGCAGCCTTCCAATATCTGAAGGGGGCCTATAGGGATGCTGGGGAGGGACTCTTCATGAGGGACTGTAGTGATAGGACAAGGGGTAATGGGTTCAAACTGAAACGGGAAGTTTAGATTGGATCTGAGGAAGAAAGAAATTCTTTAGTGTAAGGGTGGTGAAGCACTGGAATGGGCTGCCCAGGGAAGTTGTGAATGCTCTATCCCTGGCGGTGTTCAAGGCCGGGTTGGACAGAGCCTTGGGTGACATGATTTAGTGTGACGTGTCCCTGCCCATGGGAGGGGGATTGGAACTAGATGATCTTAAGGTCCTTTCCAATCCTAACTCCTATGATTTTATGAAATTCTTCCTTGGACAGATAGTCTTCAGTTCATATTGGTGGCTTTGCTGAGAGTCCCTGCATGAGTGAGATGTGCAGAAGTAGGTCTTTATGACTCAGCTTTCTTTGTATTCAGATTTATCGGACAGGCTCTTCATGGTACTTGGGTCTTGCAATATTTTCTTTTGCTTTAAATAAAGCAAACAGAACATAAATAGGTAGTCCTTTGTTAATTTTTCAGTTCTGAAACAAGGGTACTGTGAAATTCAGTAAGTTTATAGATAGCTGCATACAGTGGAGGGAATTTGGTAGCATCTTAAATCCAAGCTCTTTTATTTACTTTATTTTATCCAAGCTCAGTGGTGACTCATTACATGCCTTTGTTAACTGATTATTTCAGTGGGTGAAAGGTTATATAGAAGTTAATCTAAGAAGTGAACAGTAAGTCTAAGAAATGCTTTAAGGGAGTCAGAGGAGCCCAAAGTTAGAGTTAGAAAGTTAGGGAGAGGAAGCAGAAAGGTAGAAAATGGAGTAGAGCAAGTTTGGATTCTCAACACAGTAATTTTCAACAGATGTTTATGTGGTGTGATTAAGCAGGAGCAGCTAAGAGCCTTCTAACTGCATGAAGTTTGCACCTCTGATCTCTGTGCAAACTTTACTGACTGTACTGAGAAATTATATTGTGGGAACTAACTTTTCCCAGGCTTCATCTGTTACTTTGTTTTGTTTTTTTTTCCTCTGCCAAAGTTGACTGATGTATAATTTTACGTTTTAATATCTGATCTACATTTCTGCGTTGTGCTAGCATACCTTAAGAAGAAAGCCCAAAACCTTTCAATAAGTTGCATTGCATTGCAGGTACACTGCAGTCACAGCAGAAATCTCTCCTGCTGAACACCACCATGTAGTCAGCAGCAGCATTTCCTGCCAGTCCATGTATGTGCGTGGTCATGTCCTGGTGATTGAGCTGACAACCCTTATGTTTTTCTTACTCATACTTTCTTTAGGTGATTGTTCGTGCACTGCTGTCTACTGCTTATTCAGTCTACCACATGGCTTAGACAGGAAACTCTGAAGCTTTGTTCAGTACATTATTTCCGTCATTAAGCTTTCTTTCAATGGCGGTATCTGTAAGCGTGTTTATCTGGATGCTACTTCTTTCTCTGATCACAAATAATTTTGATGTTGATACATGTTGTTTATTAAAAGTCCAAAGCTTTTTGTATCACAGATAAATTTATCTGTTATGTATAATTTCTACCCAGAACATTCACTGTCTGCAAAATCATTTAATAATAATTCTGAAGTAGAAAAAACATATTTTCCAAGGGAATTTATACAGTTTTAACCTTATAATGCTCTGTAAAAATTGCAAATATACATTACTTTTTGAATGAAAAAGAAATTAATGCATGCTTTTCTTTTTTTTGCAATTCTTTCAAAAATCTGGTACCACATTTCTTTGTTGCCATGAGCTACTTGATTCTAGCTTTGAGTAGCAGTCCACCTGCCTGCTGTCAGCTCACCAAAGGGCCAGTATATGTGTATTTAAAGTTCAGAATTTTTTTGTGTAAATTTTGATACTTGAAATACTCTTTCAGCACAGCTGTAGTGTTTTTCTCTGAATTACCTCTAGTTAAATATCACATCTTTGAGAAACAAGGTATGTAAAATTTATTCTGCTCAAATCTGTCTACATGGTCATAAAAGAAGATCAAATACAAGTTTTAAAATACATGAATTGTGTGCTTAGAAATGTTGTACTCAGTCTGGAAGTCTAATACTGCTGAACTGAAGGGCAGCTGCTCTGGTGTGGATGAAAGGAAATCTGAAAATGGAAAGAAGGGGGAAATGTAGAATTGAGTAAAAGGAAAACAGCCTAGAAGTGGTGTGTTTTAATTTAGAATATTTTCTCTTCTTTTTAAGTACCTCTCTGAAGGAAACGAGTAATACCATATCTTGACCAAACTCCTATTCGTTATGGAAAGTAAACATGCTGAAAGCATGACGGAGAAGAGGACTGCAGAGCTGAGGCAGGTCTCTTCAGTGTCATGGTAAGCTGGCATCCACAGAGACCTGGTAGAAGGCATCAGTACTTGTGGTTTTTATTGTATACTGGCCTTGTTGATTAATTGTGCCCCCAGCATCCCTGGTTTAACACTGTCTACATAGTAGGTGCCAAAGGAGGCAGGCATCTGAACTTCAGATTATATGCTGTTTCAAGCAGGTGCTGGACTTTTGTTATCAATCTTTGCAGCAAGTGGGAGTGGACTTGTGGTGGTGTTACTGTGAGGAAGAAGAATCCAGTCATCTGCTGCATGACTGCTCTCCGGTCCATCTTCCTGGCATCTTCATCCAGCAGTGCAGCTTGTACCATGTCATCAGATCATGCTTAGAGTGTCTGCAGTTGCTCATACCTGGTTTTCGGTCATACATGTTTCTAGCTATGTATTTCCTAGTGCATGCTCAGGTTACGTAAAAAATGTATCTAATGCAGCTTGTCTATACTCTTGATGAAGATAAATGCCAAACTGGAAAAGGGCTTTTTAAAGATTAGCAACTCGGGTGTATTACATTTATCTAGACAAGAAAGGATTCCTCCTATTTCAGTGTTCATTGAGATTCACATATAAAATGCAGAATGAGGATAGCTTTTCTTAAATTAAAATATGTTACTTCAGTATGCATATATATATATAAAAAAGTTTTAAGTTACTGCTTTGAATAATCAGAATAACTGTCCTTTGCTATACAAACCTTGTCCTCATTATTAGGCTAAAATAGTGTTCATAAGGCAGTTGTGACACGTAGCATGGTTTTGGTTACAGAGCAGAAACAGGTGCAGTTTTGCTGTTGGCATTGCATAAAAAAATTCAAAAAAACAGAGGAAGGGAACATCAGCACCAGCTAGACTTTTTTGTTTGTTGTAATGGGCACCCTATTTCTTCTGTTATCATTGGTAGATGTCTAGGGAGAAGAAAATTGTAAACTGCTGGCAGGTAGTCAAGCCATGTATTAAACATGCATCAGCCTCTCAAAACCAGGATCTAGATACAAGTTAGTATCAAGTTAGTGGATGAATTGGAATGCACATTCTTTGATTGGAAGGAGATTTGGCTCTTGCACTGAAATAGGACAGCTTGGAGGCAGCATTTAGGTAAAGGTATACTTGTTTCTCAAAACCTACTGTTGGCAAGGACCTGGGGACAGTCATCCAAATAATGGCTGCAACAGAGGAAATGGCACTTTAAATGCTAGATTATATACCTTTTCTTCACCTCTCTGTTAGACACAGCTGTTTCTTCTTGTTTACATACTTTTCTGTAGTTCCAACAAGTATTTTTTAAAGAGTAGTTTGTGGCAAAACCTAAGATTGAACTTCACTCCCTGTGCTTGAAGCATTGTAAGTGCACTGACATTGGTGGTAAATTCTGTTATTTGTTAGTGTGAAGGAAAATCATCCCTGTCAAATGACTGTTATAGACTAAACAAAACGAAACCTTTATAAGAAGAAAAAGGTTTGTTTTTAATTTAAATAAATTTTTTCTTTGCTATCTTTGTTGTTTTAGAAACTATATGCTGTATCAGGAGAAGAAACACGCTGTGTGACAGCTTTGAGATGCTAGGCTTGCTGCTGCTTGATAGTTTTGTGACCATGTTTGCTGGTTTTGGGCGGCAGGCCTTTCAGTAGCTTCCAAGACCCTGGCACTAGATGGAGCTTTAATCTACTTGCACTTAGAAATGTATTAAGTTTAACCACAAACAAAAACCAGGGAATAATAAATTAAGATACGTATGCCTGCCGCTACATTTACAGTGCCCTTTTCCCCTTTTGTTAGCAGAGTGGTGTAAATTATAATTTAAATTTAATTTAAATTAAAATCAAAGTATTGCAGCGGGATCTGCTTGATCTAGTAGGTTTTTTATAATCACTCTTACTAGCACCCTTTAATGTACTGTCAGGCTCATGAGAGAAGTTGCTGTAAGTTAGATTTGCTGAAAACATGCTTCATGTTTAAGCTAATGACTAGCCTGTGCTGAAGAAAGGTAATGCCATTTTCTGAACAAACTTCCTGTTTATATTTTAGGATGGGGTGGGGGTGACTAAGCCTTCTGTTTGCTCTGCTCATTCAGTAGTGCATTTGCATTTTTACTTCAGGCTACCAAAGCCAAAAATTCAGAATCATCTGTTATCAGTCACTTAATTTTTCTCCATGTGTTACTCTTGAAAATATTGAACAAATAGAAACAAATAAAAACCAGCTTTGAAACTGTAATGTTTTCATTTAGCAAGCGCCATATCTCCCAGGCTGCATGGCACATATCAGAAATTTAAGACTATCTCTGCCTTCCACAGAAATAACTGGAAGTAGATTTGTTTTTTTTCTGGAGTGTCTATGTTCTTATCAGCAAGAGACTGTTTCACTGCAAACCATTATCTAGACACTGAAGTAGCAAATATGTAATCAGTTCCTACTCACAGTCCCTCTGCCATTTTATTAAATGGTTTAATATAGTAAACCAGGTGATACGTACTTGAGGAAAAAAAATCAGAAGGCATACCATGCTCAAACCACTGGAGATAATAAGAAGATGACTGCATATAGCATCTCACTCCCATTGCCTTCTCAGGGTCTAATCCTTCAGTGCCTTTCACCTTTTATAGGCAGGACTGAGGGACTCCACACATACCACAGAATGAAAAACCTTTGTAGAAAACTGTACATGAATGCAATATTGGCAATATGAAGAAAAGTTCATATTTCAAGAAGACTTCTACTTTACTACTAAACCATTAGGGAGCCATATTATTTATGGAAGACTACACGCGGTGCTGTAGATGACAGGGTTTGCTTATGGCAGTGTGATTACAGTACTGGCTGTACAGAGCAGGGGAACGGCTCAAACAGCTTTCAGAAAAAGACCCTGCTTCAGAAAGTTATTTTAGATGGATGTTCTGCTGTTGACCAGGCAAAATTTTAATTGCTGCTTGTAACCAGATTAAGTTTATTCAAGGTCATAATCTCCGTATGTGAATGAATCTCAAGTGAAGTCTGGTTATTAGTTATCTTTTAAGAATTTGTTCGTACAAAGTTGTTACCAGTTGCATTCAGACTGTAAAATGTCATTGGTACTGGTTACAAGGGAAGTAGTTTGTCACCCTTGAAGACAGAAGGAAGTACTAGGAATGAATACGCTGACACCCAATTCTTCATGCATCAGGAGAGCAGTAAGAAGTTGTAATTCCTGGTCGCATCTCTGATACAGGGCATGAAAAGGTTAAAGATCATTACTTCTTTACACTTTCATTTCATTTTGCAAAAGTAGCTTGTAAAGTTACTAAGGATTAAAGTTGCTGGAACATTCTTTGCTGTATTTGGGAGCTGCTCTGCTGTTGTGCACTTGGACACTTTTGTTAAATGGGTGGATGTGGCTGGTAAGATGTCCTTTGGCACAACATAGGAAGTATATCTACAGAAATAAGTGTGGTAAAATCTGCACAGTGCATAAACTAACTTCTATTTCTTTTTTAGATGCTCTTTATCTCATTGTCATATGTACTAATTAATGTAGCTGGACAATTCTTCCTTTGCAAGTAGAAAAGAAGATGCATACATTTTCAAAGATGGCTAAAGGATTTACCCACAAAGCTTCCTCTGGCCTAAAGATTTGAGAAAGCTTCTCCTTTGAAAACATGGAGGTTAGATATTAGATTAAATGTGGATGTTCGATAAATAACTGTAATCCCTGAAGTCTGGATAATATCTTGGCAAGTAAACTAAGCAGGTTCAGGGAATGCAGAACAAAGGAATCTGTGGTGACTAATGACTGATTAGTTTATACAGAGTATGACAGCAAGACCATGTTTATATAGATGTATGTTGTCCACTGCATTGCTGTTCTTCATTGAATTACTCCCGAGGGTGTGGTTTATGCCTTTGCTTTAAGAAATTCTCGACAAGCATGTGCTTGTCTGCATGGCTGAATTTTTAGTGTTCCCTTTAAATGTGGGTATGCAAAACTGCAGACACAATTCCAGTGTTGTTCATGCCAATGCCACAAGGAGAGTTAAAGTCATCATCTTACTACATTGCACTTGCTCAAGCACAACCAGCAGCTGCAGAGTGGTAGGGCAAACTGAGACTTAATGCAGAGAGGTCCCTTCCAACCCTAACCATTCTGTGATAAATTACAGTTTCACAGGAAGAAAAAGAGTCTGTGATAAATAAATTACTTGGAATATTCCTTACTAGTTGCAGGGTTCAGGCTAATGAAACCAAGCCAGGAAGCAGCACCTCTGTTGATGTAAACCCAAATTAATACTATAACTTTGAATGGAACTAGTCCAGAGCAGTATGTGTTAGCATACTATGGCAGGGAAGCTCTGCCTTCCTGGTAATTATTAATTCTTATTCAAATCTCTGCTTGCCCATTTTTGTAGTGTCTTATTTACCTGCTGTATTAGATGCTTTTGGAGTTGAATGCATGAGGCATTTGAGGACAATGCTCTTTACGAATACTGCTTCTGAAAAAGTATGAAGTTCTTTCATTTTGTTGTGTTGGCAGTTGGGCAGGATGACAGCACTGTGAGTGAAAGTAGGAAGGGCAAACAGAGATGTGTTCTGTAACCACCCAGGGCCTGAATCTGGTTGTGTACTGTTCCTTGTGATGATACCACTCCTGATCTCGGAATGATTCCCAGTTCAACAGAACTAGGTTCACAGTAGCTGTGGCAACCAAACCACAGAAGGCAACTTATGACCTAAAGCTGAGGTTGCTCCTCTTTGAGTATTAATGGGATGGGTTTTTTTCCTTCTAGCAAGCTATGTTAAATAAGAAGAAAAGAAAGCATAACAACTGTTCTTTGATTATGATAGTGCTTTGATACTTGCATTTTACTCTGACCTAATCACAGTAATAGGAAAAAAACCCAAACAAACAGAATGTGGGAGCTGAAATTATGACACTCATAATTTTGCCATTAAAGCACTGAATTTTTTCTTTATTGCTTCACTACAAAATCTGACCTTGAATTCCGATCTTCTTCCAGACCTATCTTTTCAGAGACTTTGCTTTGACCAGTAGGAGTATACAAATAGGACAGGCAGGATACATGAGAGTCCTCTGAAAGGCATGCAGTTAGACACGGCCAGCAAAGAATGAAGAGAAATTGTCATTATGTTTTCACCTTCTTTTTGATAGGTAAAAAAAGCTTTGTTTGTTTCTTTGGATAATTCTGTTGTTTATCTCAGGAGTGCCTGTGATGCTCAGTGTATGACATTTGAGGAAATGTTTTTGAAATCTCACACACAAACTTCACGGGTTTCTTCTGTCATAGAATCATAGAATAGTTAGGGTTGGAAAGGACCTTAAGATCATCTAGTTCCAACCCCCCTCCCATGGGCAGG
>JASSUY010009937.1:0-16954 GCA_032466535.1 Forpus xanthops | reverse complement strand
TAAAGTGGGGGGGGAAAAGAAGGTTGGGAGGAGTGAGTGGGCAGGCAGATTGATTTACGCCTCAAACCACGACAGTGAGGTATGGAGACTGGCAATGGGAAGCAGGGAATCACACTGGTATGGGGACTGAACTGTGTACTGCAATTGCTAACTCGCATTTATGTTGTGTTTTGTATCTGTCCGCTAAGTCAGAAATCCTGTGTGCAGACAGTGGCAGGAGTGCCCAATAGCTGTCAGGGCTGGTGGCTTTAGGCCATCTCACACTGCGTGGTGCCAGCACTTGTGCCAGTTCTGCACATCCCATTCCAATTTGGTCTCTATTTTCCCCCACAGACAACAGGGAGAGCACCCCTTTCAAACACTGTGCCGGTGCAGATTAATTTTATAGCGGTACCTTTATTTCATGCACATCCATCCAGATAAACAAGGTTCTGTGTTGTTCAGTCAGTAACAGATTCTTTGTCATTTAGTCTTGCTGATTTTTTTAAATTGTTAGCATCAAATTCTGGTGGCCTGTGGTTTCTCATCCTCGCTTATGCATCACAACCATTCGGTACTGGGTAGTAAAAACGATCCATGCACAAAAAGCTGGGCACCCCAGCTCTGCCTGTCATCCTGATCTCCTGAGTATGGTGCCAGTGCTGCTCTTCAGCAGGTCAATGGCTCTCTGAGCTTGTACTAGAGATGTAGGGAGGCAGCCAGCATGACCGTATGGATGGAATAGTAATTTATGACACTATTGTCCTCTGTGTCCTCCTATTAAGGAGGAAACTGCAACAGTTACTTATGCAAATCATTCAAAACATGAACTTGGGCTTGTCTTTGTTAACTGATGTTGGGAGACAGAGTCCTTTGGTGGCAGTTGATTTCTCACATTTCTTGTGTGTATGAAGAATTCTTATGTAGCAAGAATGTGTGTATGTATATTGCAGAAAGGCAGAAAGTAATTGAAAGAATTACTCTATTCTTTTTTTGCTTCTAATTTGCTCTCTAGGATTTATTAGAAAGGAACTTAGGCAATGAAGAAACTACAGAAATCTCACCAGGAGCAACACCCACATGCAGGTACTAAATGCCTGCACACACCTGAATTCATTTGAGGCAAAGGAGCTGAATATAAATGCACTACAGAGGAAAACAGGGCCAGCTGGAGGGTTTTCTGTAAGAGAAAAGAAGAGCCTGGGGAGGTAGCAGGCAGAAACACTAGGCAGTGACACATTCCTCCTTGCTGTAAGTAGTGTACCTGGAAGAATGGGCATGTCTTGATTTGGACATTTGGCCTAGTGAACTCTTCCAGCTAATGCTTTTTCATCTAACATTTGAAATGTTGGAGGGATTTATGTTTTCTTATATATATTTAAAAATGTGTGCGTATATACATATGGGTGAGGTTAAGCACGTGTTCATTATCAGAGGCTTCAGAAACACTGTGCTGCTGTCTCTGAACATAAAGAGAAGCAACAGAAGATATAGAAAAGTGTGTCAGGGTTGCTGTGAGCAAACTGACTTACAGCTGTGTAAGTTGTATCAGTATTGGATTTGAGAAAATCTTTTGTTGGTGTGTGGTGGTGCCATGAGGTTTAGGTTATTGCTGGAGTGCTGCAGAGTGGGAATACTAGTGCTTCCCTGTCTTCAGCATCTCCCGGGGGGGGGGGGGGCGGCAGGTTTTCAGTATTTCATTTACCAGTCATTAACAAAAAAGCTTCTTTAAGTCAAGTAAAACTGCATTTAATTCAGTACTTATCTTGCAGTCTCAGTCTCATTGTATCTCTAACTTTAATGTAAGCTGAATCACTTTCATCCTACTGCTTTAAAATGAGACGGTGGAGCATAGTCGTGTTCTGGTATGTTTGGGAAGTAGAGCAATTTTTCTCTCTCTGTTAGTCAGATCTGTCCTGCCAAGTTTCCATCACTCTGTGCTCTTAGATATAAAAATAACATATAGCTGGGGATGGTTTGCAGAGTTAGTTTTATTACTGTAAGCAAAATTGAAATGTAAAGAATGCCAGCTTACATTATATAGATTGATTTATAAAAATAAAGTACTGGTCCCAGTGAAATATTTAACTGTTTTGAGATAATTCCTTTGGGAAGAACTTGCATTGTGTATGTAGTACAGTAGTTTGCAGTACTTGCTTTCTCTACTTTGCTTATCTGTGGCCTACTGGTTCCTTTTCTGTGTGCCTGTATAACCTTTCTCTGAGGTTGCAGTTGTTAATGCTTTTATGCTTAAAGTACTGTGTTTTTTTTCCCCATTCTTGCTCTTAAAAATACCTGATTTGCTTTTTGCAAATGCAAAGACTTCCCTTTGAGAGACAGACTCTTGGCATGGAAAACACATGGAGTCATACAGAACAGCTGTAGTCTGGCAATGCTAAAAGCTCCTGGAAACAGTTGTGATGTGAAGCCTTGACAGTAGGTAGAGCTATTGTAAGTGCTGTACTTGCAAGTAAATGTCCCTGTGCATACAGGAAAAAGGTACAGAAAATCCAAAAGGAGCATCACAGTATGTATGTGATTGGAATGCATCTAAAATGTTGCACTCTTGGATCCACAGTTTAGGAAGAACATGACAAAACTAGAAAAATACTGAATATGGGACAAATCCAAGATAGAACAAGCTTGCTCTGTTTATATACAAAATGTGATTGTGAATCTGGGCTGATCTATTTTTGCGTTTACAGGATGGTTTCTTCACAAGAATTTGAAATGTAAAGCAGTGACTTTTTCGGGAGGGGAGAATGTTAATTTTTTTTTTTATTTGAGTATGTTTGAACCTGCATCCTGGCAACAGTGAGGGTCACAGAAAAGCAAGTACACACACGTTATGTTGGCCCTGTGTAGAGTTTTCTCACCTCTCAGTCTGTAGAAGGTCCCTGTGTCTCTCTTCCACCTCAGAGTGGGTGCTATGCTGTCCTACCCGGTTCCACTACTGATGCTACACTGGATGGAAATGGCAAGACAAGGCCTGGGGCTCAGCTGTGTGTGGTTGTAATGTTCTTCCTGGGCTGCTACAAGTATCTCCTGCTAATGTTAATTGTGGATTTTGGCTTATAGTATGAACTGAAGCCTGGTGAGAATTTGCCTTATTTCTACTATCAAACAGGCATTAAAGATCTCTTCTCACTCAGTTATCAGTCAGTTTGCATAACCAAGAAAACTCTGGCTTGCTTGGCTGGTTTTGGGAAGACCTGGGGATAGTCCTTGCTTACAGACAGACTAGTAATTGTTTGCCGTATTAGTGGAAACAACATGTCTTTTAAATGAAAAAAGATAACTTGTTTTTAGTTTGCTTTGTCTGTTCATTTTCTACCACTGAGTAGTTTCAAACCAAATTCATTTTTCTGCTAGGTGGAAGTAAAACACCTTACAATAGCAAAAAAAATACAATACATTATTCAGTAGGGGTTTTCTGTTTTATACATAAGTTGCTATTTGTTATCTGCTTAAAAGTTGGCTTGGTTGAAAATAATGTTTACACTATGTATAACTGTAAGGGTGGTGAGGCACTGTAATGGGTTGCTCAGGGAAGTTGTGAATGCTCCATCGCTGGTGGTGTTCAAGGCTGGGTTGGACATAGCCTTGAGTGGCATGGTTTAGTGGAAGGTGTCCCTACCCATGGCAGGGGTGTTGGAACTAGATGATCTTATTGTCCTTTCCAACCCTAAATATTATATGCCATCATAAATGTAGGAACCATAGAAGGAACAACAACAAAAAGTGACAGTAGCAGACTTTTTTATTTCCTTACAGGAAGTTACACTAGGATTAAAGTTTTTAATGTAAAGGGAAGTCATGTTATGCCTCTTTGAGGCTTCTTACTCTGGAGACCTTAGTGTAAATTGATGAAAGCAAGCTTCAGATTTTCATGAAGGAGTGGAAAGTATGTTACCTTACACCTCTCAGGCATGATCTTTGGCTCCTCTTCTAGGTGCAGCAGGTTTTATTGTGCTGCTCTGTTGCCACAGTGTTTCCCAAAAACCCCTTACTTCCAAGGCTCACTTATCACCTTGTGGGAGTCATGGTGCCACCAGGAGGACCTGTGGAGTCCATGTATACCTCTATATATGCTTGTTGGCCATTTGGAGCCCAGTCCAAGGAAGTAAGACTCTTGCTGACTTTATTTCAGTTGTTTGCCCTGATGCTCAACCTGCCAGTGAGATGATGGTGGTGATCTCTGGTGGTTATTTTTGCTTCTGGAGACTGTGGGATCTCCCATGAAGACCAGCTTTGTTGGACCAGATGCTGGACAAATGTAAAGCATGTGTAAGATAATGTTTATGCACCATTTGATGCATTTGCTTGCTGAATGAGAACTAGGCTGGGATGTTCAGTCTCCTTTTCCAATAGCTACATCATCTATCTGTGCCTTTCAGCTGTTCAGAGGCAGGTGTCAGCCACTAAAACAGGCTGTGTCTCATTGCATGTTCCCTAAAAGCTGCCACCTGTAGAAGCTAGTTTACTTTTTGTAGCAATGGTTTTATCTGTTGGTTTTTAAAAAAAAAAAAAAAAAAAAAAAAACCCTTGCACAAATGGATATCCAGCCAGCTAGACAGACACAAGCTTGCATGTCAGTTAAATCTCCTTCCCTAGTGGCTGCTGTCCTATTGAATCCCATATTGTGCATGGAACATTCCAGCTTTCTTACAAAGCAAGAAGTGGTGGAGTATATAGTAATGCTGACTAATATCAGTTGTCAGGTGCCTTCTATTAGGACAAGGTGAGGCTGAATGTATGTAATACACTAAAGAGTATGTTAGTCTAAATTTCTCCATAACTTCAGTACAACAGTAGAAACGGTGTTACCAGAAACAGTACTTCCAATATTGAAGATAAATATATCAAGACAAATGTAGAGTAAAATAAAGGAACACTTAAAAAATACATAAGGGTGGATGCTGTGAATAGTGTGTGGCAGGGCAGGGCTTCAAGTAGGTGGCCCCTTTGTGCCACCTACTTATCTATGTTTGGCTTCTAGATAATTAAACTGACTTCTGTTTTGCTAAGCTTTTGAAAACAAATTCACCATTTGCAATGGAGGCTTTAGTTGAAATGAAACCGGTATTTGACTAGGCAACAATTTTCTGTTCTCAGGCTGCATTTGGGGTGTTTATAGGGTATTTGATTTCTGCTTAAATGTTGAGCATGCACATTTATACTAGCGAGTTAAGTTCATCCGCATCTTGAGATCATTTTTCATGCCTGTCTCTTCCATTGAGCTTTCTTTAAGATTGCAAAACTTCCCTACAGAATAAAGATTTTTTTTTCTCATGGGATGGCAAAAAAACCCCAACCTGTTGTAATGCTTTCTGCTGCTGAGGACTGGTGCACGTTGTACATGCTGAAAGACTAAAGCCAGCTAGTTTGCTGTAAGGAACAAGGTCATGGTGGCTTTCCCCTCCCCAGTTACCCAATTTAATGGATGTTTTTCTTTTCTGTCATTTTAAGGAGCATTTTCAGTTTGGCTTGTGTCCTGCTTATGGTGAGACAGAATGACTGTGCCCTCTGGCTCCCACAGATCTCCATCTGTCTCTGTACACCTTCTTTTTTGAGAACCACTGTCAGTAGATCCCTCTCCTGCCCACTGCCAGCCTCTTGCAGTGATGGCTCCACCTAAGAAAGGATGTGCTGAAGACATTTAGGCTGAATGTTCTCTGCTCTATCATCTAAATGGTAAAGGCTACTTTAATGAAGCCGCTGCCTGCCCCTGGCTGAGCTTTCCTGTGTGTCAGCATGGCCTTAGCACTCTGTGGAGCAGCAAGGCTCTGGATGTGTGTGTGTGGTCAGCACTTCACTTCTCTAACTCCATGAAGCATGCCAAGACACAGTTTTTTGGAGTTGGAACATTTGTACTTGGTGTCTCAAATGAAACAATAAGAAAGTGACTGTATGTACAGTAACTCATTACACTATGGAAATCATGAAAATAAGTCTTTGTGCTGTTTATCACAAGAAGGGCAAGAGCCTGCAGTAATGCCATCAACAGTAGTCATAGGTCAGATATGTCAGTGAACTGTCTGTTGGTGCATGTTCCTAGACATTTATCTTGTGTTTGCAACTGCAGCCTGTAAGCATGACAGTGTTTTACTTACAAGGTTGGTGAAATAGTTCTATGCTCTTGCGATGATAACTACTGTGGTTGCAGCATAGACTAGTTTAACTGTTGGTGCTGTTTAGGGTTGGACTTAAATCACAGATGGCTGTGGTCTGAACTTGACAGAGGAGGCAGAGCTTCCTGTTCACTTTGGTCCATCTGGTAGCATGCGCTAAAGCTTCACCTTGACTCTTTTCCTTACCTGTGTATGTATTATGCTGTAACTTGCTTGGGTGAGATCATAATGTCTATGTTCAGCTGATCAGGGAAAAGAGAGCAAGGTAGTGAGCAATGTCTATGCTTGTCCTACAGTCCCTTCTCCTGATCCAGGCCTGGTGAATGTTGGCTGAGGTTTGCTCAAATACCAAATGGATGTTACTGTGGCCAGCCCTCCCACAAGCTGATCTGCAGAAACACGTAGCACATGGGAGTGTTTGTCACTTCTGTTCAGTCATCTCCATGGTTTTCTGGACCCAGACATAAGATACTAACTTATGTGCTGAAGAGTGAGAATCTAATAGGTACAGTTCAAATGGCCACAGCTTACCTCAGTTTACAATAAACCACCCATTTGAACAATATATAACAAAGCCATGCTTCTATAGACTTCAGTTTTAACTAGATGAACTCGAAGAATTTTCAAAAACTCAAGCAGTTTCTGAGGAATTCATAGTCTGGATTAAATTGTGTCTTCATTGACCATAGAGTACAAACTGAGAAAATGTCATCTTCCAGCTTTCAGAAGGTGGTAACTTTCACTTTTTTTAATCAGGTTTTCTACATCTGAAATAACGAAGTCTGTAACTGGAGTATTGGTTACAAAATGATGCACTGCTCTTCTGAGTCTGCAGAAAGCCACTTTGGAGCCTTTCACATGCTACAGAAAGAAAAAAGAAGTTGAAGTACAGAAGTTTGGGGTTATGTGGGAGGGAGGGATATATCTTAAATCAAAGAAATATGATTGTTAGTCAGGTTCCCTCTGAAGCTTTCTCTTCCTAGACTAAACAAATTGCATTCCTCCCATTTCTCACAGAATCGAAGAACAGTTGAGGTTGAAAGGGGCCTCTGCATCATCCAGTCCAACTCTCTTCAAAGCAGGGGCAATGGAGCAGGTTGTGCGGAGTGCTGTCAGGCATGTTGTGTCTCCTTAGCATGGACGCTGCACAGCCTCCCTAGTAACCCATCTCAGTGTTTGACCAGCCTCACAGGAAAAAGGTTTTCTCTTGTGCTTGAATAGGTCTTCCTGTATTTCAGTTTGTACCTCTCACCTGTTGCTCTGTTACTGCACAGCATTGAGAAGAGTCTAGCTCTGTCCTGTTTACTCCCTCCACCAGTATTTATACATTGATAAAATCCCCCCAAGCCTTTTCAAGCCTGAGTGCTCACAGCTGTCAGCTTCTCTCTGTATGTCATGTGCTTCTACCCCTTTACTGAACTCTCAGGTATGTTCAAGTCTCTGTGGTATTAAGTGATATTTAATATTGACAGATCTTGCTCATGTGCAGAAATACAGTTCCTCCTGTGTTTTGCAGGGTTCTTTTAGTGAAATGCTCTGTAAGTCACTTCAGTCTCTGTATTAATTCTTATGTAAGCCTTTTCCTGGCTGGTGTCTGTGAAATGAGATGTCCTGAACTGCAGCTGACGAACAAAATAATAGGATTTCTTCCCTCCTTGGTACCAACTTTGGTCGCTTCAGTCTCCCTTCATGAATATAGACTTAAGATTTCAGAGGCGTAAGATTAAACAATTTAGGAAATCCTAGGAAAACACATCATGTTTCCAACTGCAGTGGGAAGGTTGGAGCCTGTTTGAACCATCTGCAGATAGAGAACTCCAGTCTGGCAAACAGCCAGGGCTACTGTGGATTTGGAGGAACCAGTGTGTGCTTGTCAAGGACACTTATTCAAATGGGAGAAGTGGCAAAACTAAAACAGGGTTTGTGTGTGGTGACCAGAGTTGGGTAGTGTAGATCAGAAGGGTTTGAGTTCTTGTCTTACTCTCCCTTGCTCATTGATCTTGACCAAGTTTCAGCAGGTGTAGCTCTATTCCAGGAAGTGGTTTTTGTTAATGAAAGATTGGTGAATTCCCAGATGTATTTCCTTGTGATGACTGCCCCCACAGTGGTGGGGCAGGCAGCTGGAGAAGAGACAGACATGAGCTAGCTTGGATGTGCAGATGCTGTTTTGCATAGTCTTGGGGACAGCAGCAATGTTTAGCAGAGCTGGGAGGATGGGATTTGCTTATGGTGAGGTTTGTTTGTTCGGTGTTTTTTCCCCTAATCTCTTTCTGCCACCTCTGCAACACAGCCAGGATCCTTGGAGTATCTCCACATGGAGAACTTCATGTGCAGAATGTCAGAACACATAGCTCACATGTTATCCAAAGTTAAGTCCTCGTGTGGACAGCATCTGACAATGAGGTAAGCTGCCTTGCACCCAGTGCACGCTGGGGATGTCTGCAGTAGGGTCACACTGTGGCTGGCTGTGCACTGACTTCAGGCAGGCTGGCTCCGAGACTCACACTGGATCCCTGATGTGTCCCTGATCTCTACCTGGAGCAGGGATGCCATCAGTTCTGTGGCAAAGGCCATTTTCTTTACGTTAAACTGTGTAATCTGTGCAGCTCTGGGCCTTTATAAGTAGGGTTGTTTTTTTTTTTTGGCAATTAAAAAATACTATGGTGATGGGACTAGTTGTAACTCATGATTGCCAAGGCACACAAAGCCCTTTGGAGAAGAAGCAGAGGACTTTAGTTTGGGTGTAGGTATAGTAATTGCCTTGAGTTTATCTCAATTCAGTTAATAATGTAACTGGTTTGTCAAAGAGGGTGTCCAACAAAAGGGTGTCTGGTGGCTGAACAAGGGTTCTGTGGTTGTTATGGAGCAGAAGTGGGGAGAGGATCAATGTCTCATGCTCCTGTGTTCCCATGGGATTAACGTGGTAAACGCAGAGCAAACACAAGGGCTGATTAGCACTCAAAAGCAGCTGATCTGTTCACTTAGAAAGTGCCATTTTGTGTCCTTGCCTTTAGGAGGGGTTCATTTTCCAGTCTGCAAAATGAGAATGACAGTCCCTGTCCAGAAGCCTCACTGTACCATGTGTTAGCCGTCACAGCTGCTGTTGTTGTCTGAAGTGACTTGTCACAATTCGTTTCTTGGGAGTTGCAGTATTTCTGTTCAGCAAAGGTGCAGCTAACCTAGAAGTAAAGGAGTGAAAACAGTAAGTGTGAGATTGCGTGGTGTGCAGAAAGAGGGAGGCAGCTCATCCCAATAAAGCATGAGGTGGCATGCTGAGGTGGAGGTGTGAATCCAGTCTGCAATCTAGGATCTGTCTGAGCTTCTAAAAGTCTATGTGGTTATCAGCGGTCATATTTGCTGCTGCAGTGGCTGCTGGTGTTTTGGGGAAGGGCTTTAGCACGGATGTGTGTACCTGACAATAGGTTCATGAATGCAGTTAAACAATCACACAGAACACAGCAGGTTAAGACTCTTGTTTCTCCTCTGTGGAGACTCTCATTTACTGCAGTGAAGGTTGAGGCTTCCATTTTGGACAGAAGTAGTCCTGCAAAGCCTGATGTGTTTTGAGGAATACTGATCATAGAATCATTTTGGTTGGAAAAAGACAATAAGATACAACCATTAATCTGACACTGCCGAGACAACTGCTAAACTACGTCCCTGAGTGTGACATCTACATGTCTTTTAAATCCCTGCAGGGATGGTGACTCTACCTCTTCAGTGGGCAACCTGTTCCAGTGTTTGACAGCTCCTTCAGGGAAAAATGTGTTTCTTAATATCTAATCTAAACCTCTCTAGTGCAACTTGAGGACATTGCCTCTTGTCCTGTCTCTTCCTGAGACCTGGCTGACCTCCACCTCACTACAACTTCTTTTCAGGTAGTTGTAGAGAGCAGTGAAGTCTCCACTGAGCCTTCTCTTCTGCGGGCTAAACAACCACAGTGCCCTCAGCTGCTCATCATAAGACTTATGCTGAAGACCCTTCACCAGCTTCACTGCCCTTCTTTGGCATTCTCCAGCACCTTAATGTCTTTCTTTAGTGAGGGCCTAGAACTGAGCACAGTATTTGAGGTGTGGCCTCACCAGTGCAGAGTACAGGGGGATGATCACTTCCCTGTGCTGCTGGCCACACTATTGCTGGTACAAACCAGGATGCTCTTTGCCTTCTTGTCCATATGGGCACACTACTGGCTCTTGCTCAGCCAATGTTGACCAACACGCCTGGGTCCTTTTCTGCCAGGCAGCTTTCCAGCCACTCCTCTCAGGCCTGCAGCATTGCGTGAGGTTCTTGTGACCCACATGCAGGACCCAGCACTGTGCTTTTTCCTGGGCTTGGTGCTGCCTCCCTGCCTTACCTACCCCAGCTGTGGCAGAATTTTCTTATGGTGATTTTTGGCCATTTGCTCCCTTGGAAGTCTCAGTAGAGTAAATATGAAACTTACTGATGCTCACGATGTGTGTAGCATTTTTTTAACTTTTTTCCACAGACTGTCCAGTAGTCCTTTAACAGTTCTGAGCAAACACCTACCTTTACAGAGGTTTAGACATATGTTCCATGTTATTTTCCATGTTCTTTCATGCTCCAATTCTGCGCGTTTTTTACTTACCAGTTTGCCTTGTAATCATCTGTTCTTCAGTTCTGAGTCCTCAGCTGTGGCATGTGGATGGACAGTGGCCAGCATGGCACATGGTGTGAGTAGCAGAGAAGAGCGGATGTTTCTCACCTGAGTCAGCCCTGGGGGAGTGGCCACAGCAAGCACCCTACAGACCAAATCTGGAAACTGTTTATTTGGATACTGAAGCATGGATGTTTGGGGTAGGCTGTGCACATTGGAGCTTTCTGTTATGGAGGAAAGAAATCCTATTTGGTTCAGCAGCAGAACTAATGGCCACTTGAGATCCTGCAGAGCTGGATGCTGGCTTTGAGCAGCAGCCAAAGCTGTCCTGTGCAACTGGACAGAACCTGGGAGTAAATGGAACTGTAGGTGCCTGTTGCTTGTGCGTGGTTGGGATAGAACAGGCTTGGCCTTGTGACCATCCGCTTTGCTCCTACAGTTGTGCTAAAAAAACTGCCATAGGCTTCTTTAGCTGAAGACTTGTATGAACTAAGGCCCTTTCAGGTTTCAACATATATCTGGTGTTTCCTTCTAGAAGCTGTTGCATGTCTATAGCATAGATTATTGCAGGCCAACACGGGGTGTGCTGAATTGAATGACATTCCACCTGGCATGGCTAAGGCAGTTTCAGTGAAACTCCTGTTGATGAGATACTTCAGCTGACATCATATTGCGCCATGGGTTGGCTGATACACCTCTTGGCAAGGCTGTGTCGGCACCAGCATGCTTCCAGAGCCACTGCCCGGGACATATGTAACATCAGTGGTGAGTGGGAACTTCTCTTCACCACCAGCAGGTTGTATCCTTTTCTGTTACCAGGCAGAGCTTCTTTAAAAAATCGCTAGCATGCATCACCACATCCAGAGACATGGACTATCTTTAACTATAGGAGTATTCTTCCGTAACAATCTCCCCAACAGTAGTGCTTCACATCCTACTTCCTTTGCACAGGAATACTGTGAAGATGAATCTAGTCAGTCTAGTCAGGTGTATTTGAGACATCCACCTTACAGGCATTTGCTTATAGTAACATCCTTCTCATCAAACACAAAGAGGGGCAAAATAATTGTATGGGAATCCTGTGTTTTTGGTTTTTTGTTTTTTGTGTTTTTTTTTAACATTATTTCTCTTTTACTACTTGGGTTGCAGCCTTTGATTCAGCCGTAGTCCAAATTGCCTTTGAAATCAGAAATGTGGCTGCACCCAGATGCACCACGTTATTTCCTTTCTTCTTCAGACAGTCTAATTCTTTTCCTCCCTTTCTTCATGAAGCGAGCAGCCTCTGGGGTGTTTTGCAGTACTACTGATGTTTAACATGAAGAGGCTGAGAAACTGATCTATGCAATGACTAAATCACTTTCACAAGGTCATGCACAGAATCACTGGCGATGCCAAGAATAGCACCCCAAGTCTCTTGGCTCTCTCTAGCCCACCCAAAACACTACAGCCTGCCTTTTCCTGGTGAGCATGATCTGATTCATAATGCAGCAGTTCTGCTGTAAGGCTGGCTACCTCTCTGCAATCTCTGCTATTGCAGAGAAAAGCAGACTCTGGCAGCAACAGAGATTGCGCGTCTCTAGCAAAAACGGTATTTAGCAGCTTATCTACAGATAAGCTTATAAAATGTACTGACTGGTTAAAAATAGGTTTTAAAGTTTGAGATGTTTGCCAAGAACTTTTTATTCTTTGGGTTTTGCTGCAGTACAAAAATACCTTTTCAGTGATTCTGATTCATATGGGCTTTTTCTGGTCTTTCTGGAAAAGTACCAAACTATTGATGTGTGGTTTTTGCTTTTAATTGAGTTCTTGACTGCTAAACCTATTCCTGCTATTTGCTTGTAGTATGTTAGGCTATGTTTAGGCAAATGCAAACGTAAGTGGTTATTCAGTGCATTTGGCACTCTGAACAGAATGTACCGAACTCCCTGGGTTGTTACAAAGCCTCAGCCTCCAGCCTGTGTACAAAGCCTGTGCAGTCAATAGCTAAAATATGAGAACTACCTAGGCTTGACAGAGGGGGTTCAGAATATCTTGGGAGTTCATGGGTTATGAACTTGCACCCACTTTTTGCCCTGTGGGTTGGATAAATGAAATGCAGGGACCCCTGCCTGTGTGCTGACGGCTAAGGGGGCTCTTGAGAGGTGAGCCATGCTGTGCATGCATATACTGCCTGTCATGCGGGGGCCAGGCTGGTTTAACATTGTGGTCTGTGGATCTTTTTGCAGTGTGTAGTTTCCCAATGAAGTTTGTCTGGCTATATCAACACTTAGCTGAATGTGTTCCTGAATCATAATGGAGGCTTTCCTTCTAAAAACACCACAGTCCCTGGAAGTGGACTGAAACAGTGCGGTGCTGCTGCCTGCTGTGTGTCCGTTGGCAGCAGCTTGGGATTTTTTACAGTTGTTTGCCTTGTTACTCACCCTATTTTAAGCTCTGATGGAATAAGGATGGCATTTGATCACAGTACTAAGCACAACTGTTTGGCTTTCATAACCCGTGTTTTAAACCAGGGGCTTTTTCCATATATGCTTGTGTCTTCAAATAATTTTAGACTTGTGGCTTTAGCCTTGCACGTACTTTTGCTGGTCTTTGCTGCTGTATCTTATGAGAGAACTCCTGACTTACACTGAAGGCGGGTGTTGTTTGCCTAGGTGAGACCCCCCCTCAAAGGAAGGAATATGGTGATGACTGGGTGGGGGTGGTGTACACTGAACAAAGCACCTTTTCACCTCCATCCTTCCTCTGGTTCTGGCGATGGGAGATGTCTTTGTAACTCTGTCTTTTGATTGGATTTTCGTTATCATCTCCTCATGTGTGCCAGTGTGTTCTGTTCTGGTTTTGGGTTTATTGAGTAGGTACTATGTAAAGGCTTTACAGGATAAATTTCTCCCATGGTGGAAGCGATCAGCTGCTAATGCTTGTTCTGTGTTCATCTACCTCGAGTACGCTGAATGAGCACCCTCTGCCACATAAAACACACTAAAGTCTGGTGCTCTGTGTTTTAGCTCCAGGACTGAAACTTCTGAGTGCAGCTTGTCCTGTAAGCTTGGTCCTTCAGCTTTTTAGTAGATCAGGTGCATTGGTGGTTTGCGGTGAAGTTCAGGCCTGTGTCGTTTCTTTTAATACTGTGCAGAGCAAAGCAGGCGGCTTGTTTCTTCTTGCAAGTGAACGTAGCCAGGAGATGAGTGTTTGCCATGTGGGAGGAAAACCAGGAATGGCAGCAACATGAAGTCAGAAGAAAAGGGAAAGGAAGTGCTCGGCTGAAAGAGGGGCAGAGTACAAAGAGGAGGAGAGGCAGGTACTGAGATGTCCATTGTGGTTGTGTCTCATCTTCTTATGTAAGAAACCTGGGAAAGTATATCACCAAAGCTGCTGCTTTACACTGTCTTTGGGTAAAAAGGAAAACCATGGGATTCTTACCTGCTTTATTCCATACAGGTGTTTTTTCAAGGCCCATGCAAATAACCAGTATCCATAAAATTACCTTGTATTTATTGTGTATGAAATTAGATTTCTGCCCATATATTCTCCTGGTTTTGTGTGTTGATGGCCACATTTTTATTAAATCTCTGCTGTTTGGGTATTGTATTTGCAAGTTGCACATACACATACCAGCTTTGAGGCAATTGTGCACCATGTTTTTACACCCAGATATCTGCTACTTGTGACACCCTGGGTCTGAGGTTGGACATTTTGCTCTAACCTTTAAAATCAGCACTGCTGGGTTATTTTGCAAGCTGGTGCTTGATGTGTGAAAGAAAATCACATTCTGCATGAAGTAAAATGACAGTTCCTGAAGCTTCCATGCTGTATACAATATAGGTGGAAAGAAGTCTGGAATAGCTGGTACATTACAGTAAACTACAGTTCATGCGTGTGCTGTTGGGGCCTGAGGGACAGCTTGTTACTGCAAACGCTGTTTCCCCTGAAGTGAAAAACCTTCCACTTGCAGTGAAGGGGCAGACTACAGCAACTCAGCCAAACACAAGTGCATAACACCCCAAAAGCCATGTATGCAGTCACGAAAGGCAGTGCTGTTTGAACCCACTTTTAATAAGAAATACAGAAAATTTAATCATTAAAACATCCAGCTAGTTTGTTGTTTAAATTTAGAGTAAGGACAAATGAACGAAAAGCTAATGCAAAAAATCAAGTTCAAGCTGTTCGTGGGAAGGGAGATGGCCTTTACTGCCACCTCCTTCCTAGTGTTTCCAATAGCATCCAGGACTGAGTGTGCATCATGCACTCAGAAAAAAAAATGGAATATTTTGGTCCTTAACAAAGAATTCTTAAGCTGGAGCATGAACTGCTCAGATGGAGAAGGGACAAGCAGGCCACCAACCGTGCTCGCATCTCTGGGGTCCTGCTGGCTCTCACCAGTGGTAACAAGCAGCACGGCTTGAGGGAAAGATCTCCAGAGGAGATCTGTGTGTGTGGGTTGGGGTGCTTGGCAACATATTCTGTCTTGAAGCTGTCTGATCCCTCCTGGCCTTCCACTGGAAGGCCTGGGAAAGCAAGGAGCTGATGCCAGGGCTGTTGGATTGCTGCAGACCTCCTGAAGCTGGGTACAAGGCTTCCAAGAGCTCAGCTGGCTCTGATCACTGTAATTTTGCACAGTGGAGGGTCCTGGCCTGCTCTGCACATTTATTGGTACCTTCATAGGCTTTAAGACGTTGTTCCCTTGCCTTGGGCATGTGGTACATTAGCACACATTGGCCGGGTAGTGTGGGGAGCATGTGCTGTTCCCTGGTGAGAGGGTGCCTACATTGACAGGTTCAAATGTGTTCTGGCCATCTGTGCTCCAGTGCCTGGCTTTGGGGATGGCGCTGGTACATCTGCAGCTTCTTTACACTCTCCTCCAGTGGCCTGCAGTGCATGCAGGCATCTCCAAACACAGCAAGCTGGGAGGCTGTTTGCCTCTGTGCCATGCTGGGGTCTGCTGCAGAGCCGACGCAGGCTGCACATGGGGGAGGTGAATGCTTCAGCAGGACCCCTGTTCATGTTCATGCCATGAGCCCATGGAAGAGATGCCTGGGAGAACACCCCCAGTGTGTTGTCATGCTGCTGGGAGGTCAGGTTTCATCAGGAATGATGGTGGTGAGGCGCTTCACCAGGGGTCCCTGTCTCAGTGGTCATGCAGGACTGGCACCAGGGCAAAGGGCTACAGATAGCCTGGCCACAACCTGCTCCTGCCCACCAGGCTTGTGTTGGGTATCTGAAATGCCACAGGAATCTTCTGATGGAGGTAGCTCTCAAAAAGTTGTTGCGGTTCAGTGGCTTTTGCTTGTAATTTCCAAAACAACCTGTGGCCTGTAAAACATTTTTTCACAAAGCTCTGAATATGTTTTCCAGTACTTCCTGGGGGTATCCCTGATCCAAACTCTGATTTGGTATGAGTACATGAGAAGCTGAAAGAGAAACTGATTGCTTTCTGCACCTCAGTTCCATTTTTCTGCGTGTGCTAAGGGCCATAAAGCAGAAAAGTAATTGAAAAATGGTAGCTTAAGGCAGTGGTGTATATGTACTTGTAAGAATTGGCTATCCTTCCTCCTCCTTGACTCTTCTCTCTGCTGTTAATGGATTTGGATAGAAAGCAGAAGATTCTTGTTTCAGTGAGGCAAGCTTGCTGGCAGCTCCTCTTGGTGCTGTCACTGGCAGCCTTTGCTGGCCATGAGGTTCTGGCCCCTGGAAAGGCTGCCTGCCCTGCAGTCACTGCAACAGCTGACTGCTGGGTGACCAGTTTGCTTTACTTAGAAGGTTGGTACATCCATAGGCTGTAACACGATAAACAGTGAGCAGCTGAATGCTTTGGAGCATATAAAGAACAACGCAGAGAGGTCGGGACTTACTGCATTTTAAGCTTTTGTCATAGAAGGCAAAAGGAATACCCTGGTTTTGCTTATTTGAGTGGTCCTTATGCATGGTATTGTGAGTTGCAAAGAATGATTGAAGTAGACAATGTTTGTGCTGGTAACAGGGATTAACATGTTTCCTGTCATGGAAAAGATGAACAAGCCAATTCCACATCACCTTTCTTTTCTGAGAGTTATGAGTACCATCAGTGTTGCTACTATTTTAATTTGTGAGCTGTTGCCCAGTGTGGTATCAACACCATTGCTATGAATGGTCAAATGTCACCTTCCCAGGAATGCCAAGAAGGGAGTTAGAAGGTATGAGCCCTCCTGGTATTCCTCTGCATCTCCTGCTCTTCACTTTTTGCTGTATCACA